>JAAOAT010000189.1:0-39429 GCA_013186855.1 Fusarium ramigenum | reverse complement strand
CATATCAGCTTTATGCTGTAGCCATTGGTCAGTCATCGTGCTATCGATGTCTAAGTTGTGGGCTAGAAGTGTTATTTGCAGTTGAGATTTGTGGCTGTGAGCTTATTCCAGCAGAGAGAACCTAGTAACTTTCTTTTATTCCTTAATAAGTATCTGAAACGCGTAGTGCAAGCATCTACTGTCAGGTTCATTTACTTAAAATAACACGCCTATAAACTCTGTCTATTGTTTAAATACTTAAATTCGATTGCAGTATAATGCTTCTTTAAGTCTTATGCAGCCGATTTGCTACATTTCCAGAGATTGAATCAGCACAGAGTAGTCAGCCAGAGCCAAGAATCCCAAGTCCCCGTCCGACGTCCGCAAAAGGAAATTTCTCAATTTGCATGATATCTCAGCTGGACATGGATGGATCAAAGGAATGGAATTTACACTAGAAGTATACCTGACGACCTTCTGACTCATAAACTCAATGCAGCCACCAGTTTCTGACTATCCTCAACCTTCTTGTTGCGGATGTACTGAGAGTTCTTGCATTAGCACAGAGAACTTCACTTTGGGTCAAGGAATCTTGCTATGACGATTTTAGCCCCGGTTAGGTAAGTGGATAAGATCAGCACCAACTTGCGCTAATGCAATCGCCGAGCTGATCCGAGGCTTCCGTCTCGAAACGCTAACCCGTATTCCTCAGCTGGGGAGTGGCGAGCACTGAAGAAACAGTGGACAGCGAGAACTGATTGCGGTTCGCCCTTCTTAACTTTTTACTTCTGAGAACCATGACGACATACGAGAAGCCATAGTTAGAAGAAGTGGTCTTTTTCCCGCGTTGTTAAAAAACGGGGTCGTATGAACAAAAGCATATATATGTTAATCAGGAAACCTCGTTGCTCCTGATCTACGTTGAGCACAGAAATATCTTTCCTACTACAATTCCCATAGTCCCCCTTCGACGTCACCACGTACCGGCAACAATGACTTGGTCACCCCCAAAAGATTACACTTCCAGACCTATCGTCGTCCTCGGCGGCGGTGTCTTGGGTCGTAGAATCGCTGCTTGTTTTGCAAGCGTCGGATGGCACGTAATCATCCGAGATCCAGCTGAAAAGTCCAGGGCAGATGCAGTTGCCTACATCGACGCAAACATCACTGACTATCTAACCATATCCCATGGAGAAAAGGGTTCATGGGAAGCGACTGAAGACTTCGGTGCAGCCGTCAAGGACGCCTGGCTTGTCTTTGAGGCTGTGCCGGAGATACTGAGCATTAAGGAGGACACCTTCCTGGCCCTTGAGAAACAAGCTCCAGCGGATTGTATCCTCGCTTCCAACAGCTCGTCTTTTATGTCAAGGGAGCTTCTAGGCAAGGTCAAGGATTCCACCAAGGCTCGTGTACTCAATACGCATTTCATGATGCCTCCCCAGGTACGTTCATAGTAGCTGAGAGGCTGCAAGTGCTATTCACCACACTCCTACAAGAAGGCTAGCCTTTGAGAAGAGTGTCGCCATGCTTAACCGAACGTCTACTAATTGTCAAGGCCCTTATCGTGGAACTCATGACATCGGGCAGCACCGCTAGTAACCTCTTCCCGTTCCTCTCACAAGAGATGACCAAGTGCGGACTCAAACCTTTCACTGCCAAGAAGGAGTCATCGGGCTTCATCTTTAACCGCATTTGGGCATCTATCAAGCGCGAGGTGCTTATGGTCATCGCCGAAGGAGTGGCTGACCCTCAGACCATCGACCAAATATGGATGGAAATGTACCAGTCACCAACTGGTCCCTGCACTATGATGGGGTACGTCTGGCCCATTCTACCCCCGATCCATAGCATTGAAATCAACCACTAACCTCCGTCTTAGTATCTTGCCCCCTTCCTTGTACCATTGGTATTTATTCTCGTTCGTACATGAGTTCTAACATGGATTTTGCAGACAGTGTTGGCCTCGATACCGTTGAGCACATCGAAGCGAACTATGTTGAGAAACGTGGTTTACCCAAGACAACCTTGGAGTGGTTACATGAGAATTTCGTCGCCAAGGGAAAACTTGGCAATAAATCCGACCATGGTGGACTATATCCTGTTCCCCCACCAGGCGAAAAGACGAAGCTCCTCGTCCTTAACTTCTACCAAGGTGCAAGCCCTGGGGAGCTGACAACTGAGACACTCCTTTCCAGTGGCCAGATCCTAGAGTTCTCGGTTGAGAATAAGAACGTTCGTCCAAACGCGCTGGTCTCTGGACAGGCTATCCCAGACGGCATCGATGTGTGCGACGACAGGATGTACTGGACTTGCATGGGCTACCCTCCTGCCAATGATGGGGCGGTCTACAGCGCCAAGCTAGACGGCAGCGATATTCGTACCGTTGTTCCCCGTGGTCACGTCCATACTCCCAAGCAACTGCACATTAGCCAGGAAAGCAAGAAGATATACTTCTGCGACCGCGAAGGGCTCCGCATTCATCGCTGCAACTTGGACGGATCACAGCATGAGATTCTTGTCCAGACAGGAGATTACGCTAAAGAGCCCGAAAAGGCTGCAGACCAGACCAACTGGCCTGTCGGTATCACCGTGTCTGAAAACCTGGGCCAGATCTTCTGGACTCAGAAAGGCCCTTCCAAGGGCAATGGCGGCAAGATCTTCTCTGCCAGTATCGACATACCGGAAGGTAGTGACGCGTCCTCGCGCAAGGACATTGAAGTAATCGCCAAAGGCTTACCGGAGCCCATCGACCTTGATTTTGACGAGGATAACGGGGTGCTCTACTGGACTGACCGCGGCGAGATACCATTCGGTAACACGCTCAACAAGAAGACAATAGTCGGACAGCCCCCGGCCGCTGAAGGCGAGCTAGGCAGAGAGATCATTGCTCAAGGGTTTGCAGAGGCGATTGGTCTGCGACTGGACAAGAAGCGCGATTGCATTTACGTTGCTGACATGGCGGGAAGGCTGTGGCGGTGCGAGACTGTTCCTGGCCCTAAGAAGAAGGTTTTTGAGTCTGCTGGACACGCGTATACTGGCCTTGTCATAGTTCGTGACTGAGTCGATGGCAAGCATCAGTATCTTTTATCTTGCAGCAGACGGGGTCTTTATAATGCACTGTTTCACCCGGGGACATTGGCATCAAAGCAGCTTACTTTAGCAATATAAGAGACATATACAGTATTCGCTCCCAAGTTACTCCAGTCTCAGCCTTGTACGTAGGCCGGGCATTCAAGCCAGAATTGCTAAGAGAGAGGAATTGTGCGCCAAGCGTGAGCAAGTACAAAGTCCTTCACCCAAACTCACATCAGGTGTTGCTCTAGCTATCGGGTGCCTGACTCTATTCATGCGCTTTCAGGTTCGCCTGAACCATTAAGAAATCAATCGACTCGAAGCAACGCTGTGCCGTCTCATTCCTCCGCCCCAGCCTTTCCAGCAAGCGGTGCGCCTGGAAAGCTGCTTGCGTGGCATCCCGCACAGTGGTAGAGTAGGGACTACCCAGCACAAAGAATATCAAAGAGCTAGCAGAGAGTGCTAGGGAGGAGATGTAAAACCAAATGGACTCATGCAGGAGCCCTTGGTCATCCAGGCGCTGAAGTAGCCTATGATATTACCCCAGTTAGACAGAAGGTCGTAATTACGTAGTAGTGGAAAGGCATAAGGATATGGTCCGGCGCAGTGACCCCTTAAAACGAAAGATGAAGATGAGCTTACCATATAGTTTGCATGGCGGCAGTGATACACTGCGAGCCATATGCGTAGCCATCCATGCAGAAGCTACGGTCGTCTGCTTTACGAGTCAGGTGGTGCAAGAATGGCCGATGAAGGGCCATCTGTGTTACCGCATACGTATGACGGATCACCAACTGGGCATGCAAAGCCCGTCTCACAGGAGGAATCTCTTCAACAGGCGGCAGGCTGTTATACCAGTCAGTGAGCTGCGCGTCCAGCGAAACAACGTCCTGGCTCGTCAGTTTGTACGTCCCACTGTTGCTATCTAACGCCATGTCCTTGCTTAACGGATCTCGACGCGAGTGTATCTCTGCCATGATTACCAGAATCCGAGTAGCGACGAGAGTTTCGGCCTCGGGTGTGTGAGGATTTCTTCGTACCAAGGAGATACCTTGGTCCGCCAGGTTCTTGTCCCGTAACGGAAGGATTTGGTCAGTGTCTACTTGGTGGAAGAGCTTTGGGACACCCAACGTGCTGGCGAGATACGTATCAATGCCATAGAGCACGGAGAAAACCTGTCGCCGCCGAAACATATGCTCGGCGGGTATTTGAAGACCTGGGCCTAATGATGGACCAGAAACATGCAAGCCTATACGTAGTGCGGTGGCAACACCTATCGACAGTCGTGTGTAGGCTTTGGACAGCATGCAGCTTGATGCCAAGAACAGAACCTGGTATATGATTGCTCTTAAAATGTCCAGGCTGCAAAGGTCGTCCAGTTGGAGTATTTGGACACTTGATTGATGAAATTCCCATCTATAGTTCACGTCAGACTAAACATGGCCATAGCGAAAGTTTGACGTTGTCTTACCCCTGGTTTATAGTGTCGTGATTCGAGTATGCCTCGGTTGTGCTGTGATTATCTGCATCATAACGCTTCGCGAACCCCAGCAATGCGAAAACCAGCGCCAGATAGGCACGATCGCTAGGATCAAGTTCTCCCTGCGGCTTTCCATGTACTCTGACGAGTTCCGCAAAGAAAGCGTCTCGGTCAATACACTCGTGGCATGGCAGAGCTTCCTCGATAGCGATGTAGCAAAGTCGCTGACACTCTGCCAAGTCCGGCAGTTCAGCGGGCAGTGGCATCGCTTGTTTACTGGAAAGCGGAGCACTATCCTTGGAGAAGGCCTCAGCCAGGATCCCTCCAGACGAAAGAGGAGCCATGATGTTAGCAAGACTGTCGCACTTGTCTCTCACAATCCGCAAGACGTTGAGGCTCGCGAATGCCCCATGATAGGTCTCGGATCCGTCAAAGGTAGACAGTAGGTCATCACCGGGTCCGACAAGGGTATCGATAGTGTTTGGGTGGGTTTGGCTTGAGCCAGGTTGTGGGTTTGCGTCTGAGAGACCGAGGGATACAGCCGTATGCTCATTGGTTCGTGGAGTCGACTCCGCCAATTGAGCCTCTAGGTCTGCCACCCTGGACTCAAGCTGACGAAGATGGGACAGAGGCCTGATCCGCGCAGTCGCGCTTCCATAGGTACAACTTTTTGGAGAAAAACGAATTAGCCATGGTCCATGATCAAGCAATGTACTGGGTCTGTTGACGTCAGGGGGGCTTGCGGGGGTCCTAGTCTTACACGACGGCACCTGCATGACAGCGCTGGCAGGGTTGTCCCCCAGAGCACTTCAATTTGCGCCGTTTACAGGTATCGCAGGCTGACACTCGCGTGCGCGCCGCTAAGTCGCTAGGTCTCGGTTCAGTAGCCATAATCCTGCCGATACATCCTATCAGTGGGAATAAAGGCCAGAAATTAACACAACAATGGTTATTATCATTATGTACCACTACGTCATAGGCGCGTGACTAGTAACAGCAGACAGTCCAGAGCTGAAAAACCATGGCTCTTAAACCCAAAGCATCAGGATCACAGTATTTGCGGCTGATAATATGGGGCATTTTGCATAAGCGAGATCGCGCTTGTTGAGGATTAAGCTTAGCCTGTTCTCGGCCCCCTCGGCGGTTGCATTAGGGCGGATGGAGTTCTCCAGACGATGGCATCACCCAATACTGTGTGGATGCAAGTTGCGCCTCGTGAAGGTATAACAAGACACCCATCAGGCATTTTTTATAACCCCGCAACCTCAATCGCTGCTCTTCTCCAAAAGTCAGGGATTCATCAACCCCCCAACATCAACCTTCATCGATCAAAACAACCCGCTCTCTCAAGATGGTCTCACTCATTGCCCGCCTCTTTCGGTTCTACTTGGTATGGATCCGCCGCAGTAAGACACAGTTCTTGGCCGCGCGTAACATGCACGAGCATATCAAAACCAAATATATCTACCCACAGAGCTTTTCACCTCCCAAAAATCTCGGTCCCAACATCAGCATTGAGCGCGTTGATGTAAACGACTGGCCTCTGTATCGTTTTTCATCGTCGCCATTCTCACCGAAAGTGGGAGATGAGGCCAACCGCCCAGCGATGCTGTACTTGCATGGCGGCGGCTGGGTCAATGAAATCGTGACTCAGCATTATAAACTTGTGGCGCAGATTGCTAGGGACACCGGGCTTGACGTGCTCGTCCCAATCTACCCTCTTATTCCTCGACCTGCGGCCACTGCCGTGCAAGTCATCACGGGGCTGCACGAGATCATGAACCGAGTCAAACAGCCTATTGTCAGCATCGGTGGTGACTCGGCGGGAGGCAATCTGGCAATGTTACTCGCGCAGCATCTTGTACGCGTGGATTCGGATCTCAGATCACGGGTCAGATCACTCATTCTGATCTCGCCTGCGCTGGATTGCACTTTGCGCCACCCCGAGACCAAAAGATTGGCACGTAATGACCCTTGGCTCAGCCATGAGGGTTTGCACGTAGTCGCGGATGTGTGGGCTGGAGGTTTGGCACGCTCGGACCCCAGGGTCAGCCCGCTCTTTGGCGATATTGCAGACTTGCCTCCAATCTTACTCCTCTCGGGAACGCACGACTTGCTCTGCGCAGATGCAAGACGTCTCAGTGCTCGGTTCCGCAATGGCGGTACTTCTAAGGATATGGATGCCTGGGCAGCGGGAAGTGTCGAGCTGGAGAGGTTTAAGTATGTTGAGGAAGAGGAGATGGTTCACGTATGGCCACTTACGCCATCACCTGAGGGGGCAGAGGCACGGAAGATAATAATGGAATTTATAAGAAAGTATCTATAACTCTAAGGTACTAATAAACTAAGAATCTTAATCCTTAAGCATACTTATTTATAAAAGCTTAAATTTGTAATAAATCTAGGCGCTGTGCCGCTCTGTTTCTGTGGACCTGTCATGATGGGCGACTGTATACAAACCTCGCCGTCCTTTGTCATAAGACTCCGGACTCATCCTTACTTCTGTCTTGCCTAAAAGTCTTTCAGTAATTTCAAAATCACAATAATGGCCGCAGCTACTGTTCATGATACTTCGCTGTTCAGAGACATTTTCGGAACTAAAGATATCCGAGAGTGCTTCTCTGAACGATCCTATGTGTCGAAATAGATCGAGGCATAATATGCCTTAGCTCAAGCAGAGTAAGTACACAGCTTTTATCTCTGTATTCCTGGAAGCTTTGATTGGAGGTTTTTTAGGGAAGACTGCGCTTGATGTGGCGATATGTCGTCTAAAACATAAAACCTCCGTCTATTTCGGTAAACATGAATTGACACAAAATGATTTGCAGGTTGCTGAGCCATTTGTGCCCCATCCAGGAGCATTGTCGACGATGCCTTAGAAGCGAAACCCCGTTTCAAACGAGATCATCCTAGCAAAATCCAAGATTCTTCGGGCATAAGCAGGGCTGGTCTTAGATGCCATGGTATCAGACTTTGAGCGTGCCTCGGGGCCTTGGCAGCTACAGTGGGCTGCACTTCCGATGGCATTTATCTCGGTCGTTGGGTCACTATACCAAGTAATCTTTGCACTATCAGGCCTACAGGTCAATTTTGAGGTAATGAAGGCCAACTTTGAGTCTAGGCTAGGGCTCATTGTTGCTGAGGCTGTGATGATGAAACTGGCCGAGTTTATAGGACTCCAAGAGGCTCATGAAGTTGTCTACGGCGCGTGCGTGTCTGCCATCAAAAGAAATCTCCTCTTGATAGAATCACTATAAAGGATTGAGCAAGTCACGAACCACTTGAGCACAGAACCGTTAATGTCATTGGTCGATTTGACACAGTACCTAGGCTGTTGTCAATTAATGGTTGATGAACTGTTGAGACTCAAGATCTCAAAGCTGTAAGTTGAAAAGCAATAGCAGATAGTCTTGCGAAATATTAGTATCACATAATATATTTTAACTTATATAGAGCATTTATAATGCCTCGTTGCAGCCACTCCAGGTAATGAATCAGGCATGCTGATGACTTCCGTGATTGATGGTGGTGTCGGAAGTTGCCGTGTTGAGGCTCTTTATTGGCTTAATATGATAGAAGATTCCGGGGACCCACTGATAGGCAAGCAATTGACCAATTGGAACATACTCTGTGTTTTGCTGTCACTACCCTAGATTCTCTCCATCAATCGCAGCAGACTGGATGATAAAGTTAAATGAATTCAGGGAACTTATAGTTTAAGCCATGCCTAGCTCCTCTTACTGCCAACAGTATATTTAGGCCCGAAATCCCCATGCTTGAATACCATTTGTAATTCCTCACAGCTGGCATCCCCCTCACGTTTAGCCCAGACTATTGGGAAAAAAAACCCCTACCACGGCAGCATCATAAAACAAACGTCCCTTGGCCATGAACTTGTATGCACTACGTAATAGAACACGATAACAGAACGATCTATACTCACAGTATTTAGCAATCAACCAGTATTAACATGCTTCAAGCATAATGACGAATTCTTTGCCTTAGGGGAAGCAATCGATCATCTCAGGAAACACTTCACCTTTATCGGCCGTCCCAGAGGCCTCGGACAGACAGATTCGCATGGACATAAGTGGTACTGCAAAGATTGTGAAACCAGCGTGAAAGATCATCGCAGCTTCAATTCCGATAAAGCGATGTGGAGTCATTTGAAGGCCCGACATGACTTTGTAATGGATTGTGATTCTGATTTAATGTTTTGTTAAATCTCCATAACTGTTCAAGAATTGTAACAGGTCTGATAATTATTACCATTTGAGCTTGACTGACTTTGTGAATATGCAGAAACAGTAACTTGATTCTTGAAGTAACATTTGACATACATGATAAATAAGTAGTGCCGCGTCTGAATCATGATCAAGCAGCTGCATTGATCCATCGCGCAAAGCTATTCGCTGATGGACCAACGTGTACCAGCTCCTTTAGCCTTCTCTTATTGATCTTGTAACCGACATAAGGATACTTCTCCACGAAAAATGCACCACCCGAGAGCCTCTTGAACTTGCCCAGCTTCGTCTCAACATATCCCTCCAGCTCCCTAGCCAGGTTGTCCAAAGCCAAAGACCGTTCCTCAGCCTTTAAATCGTGGCTTGGTGTCGCGTCTGGCTGAAGCACAACAAATGCCGTGGGATGCTCCTGTTGCGTCTCTTGGTCGCGGATACCCACTACGACAGCTGTTGCTACGGCGGGGTGATCAAAGAGGATAGCCTCAAACTCAGACGCTGAAGCGTGAGTGCCGTAGCCATCGCCGACACGGAGTAGCTCTTTCAGCCGGTCGACGATAAAGACATTGGAGTTCTCGTCAACGTAGCCGACGTCACCAGAGTGGAACCAGCCATCAGCGTCAAAGTCCTTGTTGGCCTCGTCATTATCCTTGTAGCCGGCAAAGCGAGCAAGCGTATTCCTCACAAGGATCTCTCCCTGTTCGTTGTGGCCAAGGTCCTTGCCGGTCTCGATATCGAGGACCCTGGCTTCGAAGCCATGGACAAGAGTACCACTTGATCCGGGTACAGAGGAAGCCTCATCGACCTGGAGGGTGATAAGGAGAGTTTCTGTCGTTCCCCATTCGAGAGTTAGGCGAACACCATTGAACTTGTCTTGAACGGCATCCCGAATCTTTGTGTGAACAGGAGCTCCAGCAGATAGAAGCCATTTGATGCTCTTGTAAGTGACACCAACCTTCTCAGACTTTGCAATCTGTGCTGCGAGAGGGGGAGTGACGAAGAGGAAGGTGATGGCATATTTGTCAATGAGATGAAACGTAGATTGGTCGAAAGGCTGAGTTAGAATTATGACTGGGATACCAAGGAGGATATTCAGACCAAGATTGAGCTTTGCGTTGATGCCATAAGCGAAGGGTAGAGAGGACAGCCAAACATCTGTCTCCGGATCTGTGTCGGAGGGTACGGTCAGGCGAGTGGTGAGTAGATTGGCAGCCCAGTGAGCATGAGTTGTGAGGAAAGACTTGACGTTGCCAGATGATCCACTGGTACGGTAAATGAAAGCATAGTGCTGCTCAGTTTCCTCGTGAGTGGAGAGCTTGAAACCCGTGAAGGGCTCATTTTCTTCGGCCAGCAGATCCTCAATGTTGCTGATTCCCTCAGAAGAACCATCGAGACTGATCAGAGGGATCCCATTGAACGCTTCAGCTGCCGGCTTTGTGATAGATGCCAGGCCTGAGTCCGTTATGATCAACTTGGCGTCAGCTTGTTCAAGTCTGGGAATAATTGCCAGAGCATCAAGTCCTTGCTGAACAGGAATGGGGGAGATTGTAGCTCCAGCTGCCAGCGCTGCAAAAAAAGCAATAGGATAGTTTATCTCGCAAATGTTAGTTAAATTAACTGTGAGGATCGGGAGAGCGTTAGCTCACAGAGTTGTTGGCTAAGAATGCAATGACATTATTAGGCTTGATTCCGTACTTCTTTACAAGAACACTAGCCAGTCGCAAGCTCTTGTTCTCAAGTTCTTCCAGAGTCAAAGTCTCTCCTGTGTTGTGGACCCGGTATAAGACTTTGTCTTTGGGATACTTCTCTCGAGCAGTGTTGAAGATGAAGTTGAACACGTCCGTGGAGGGCGGGTCAACCTTGGGAAACTTTGACTCAAAGACCATTTTGATAGAGTGGAGAAGATAACTGGAATACAAATGTGAAGACCGTCTGACTGATCTCAAATCGAGTTATTAAGTATTGGACTTGCTTAGGTCTCTAACACGAGCCTCGGTCTCTGGCTTGAGGTATGTAGCCCCTCCATTTCGGTAATCTCGTCTTCCTGACACAAAAGCACATCAACAGAAGTGCATGTCGACAATTCACTTAACCTCGTTTCAACATGCAACTGAAATTGACGCAATTGCAATGCCAACTTCCTATTCTCGTATTTTTCCAACACGCTCCGAGCCCTGTAAGAGCTAATGCATATCACTCACCACCTCGAAACGGCTCGTGAAGATCAATTAGCCTTTCCTCGGGTTAGCGTAAACCATGACGTGGCAATCGAGCCTCACGTAAGCAGGTCGCGTTCCAATTCCGCGTCTACGCGACATTGGGGTTCTTGATGACGCGACGACTTGGCGCAGTTTTAGTCGGACTTGCATGGATATACGGGTTAAATGCATAAGCCAAGCCAAGGGTTCATAGCTACTTCGCTGTGACAATCGTAATGTCGTCCACGGTTCAGGGTATGCTTACAGGGTTACCAGCTCCGATGCGGCCCGGATCGTCTCTACCACCTGAAGCAGATATGGCTTGTGCATGACGAAAGCATACACGGGTTTGGAATTGAATGGGCAGATACTTGCAGGAGGCTCTTGTAGTTGATGCTTGTTATTGAGCATGCGCGTTTTGAGAAACTGTCCTAGTGTAAGACCATAAATCGATCATAGGTCCAAAATTGAGAATCTGAGCAAGGCTTGACAGATACAGCAGTGTTGTAAATTGAGATTACCAATTTCTCTCACAATTCTACCAACATAACTTCTCTCTTGTCCAACAACCTCTAAAGATGGCATCCAAAGAAACTGCCAGTCTCCCAGTCATTGACTTTGCCAAGATCATTGGGCCTTCCATCTCTAGGACACCAGAAGTCCTAGAAGACAGCGTCAAAGAGAAGCAGAAACTCTTCGACGCCTTTGTCAATGTCGGCTTTGTGTACCTGGCAAACCACTCCATCCCTGACTTTGCTCGAGAAAATCTCTTCTCTCACGCAAAGAAGTTCTTCGCTCTACCTGTATCAGAAAAAGTAAAGGTTGAGACAGGAGAATCTAAGGGCTTCCATGGATGGTTTTCCCCTGCTCGCACTTCAGGCGATTCTCGTCATTCCGATCTCAAAGAGGCTTTCGATGTCGGAAAGGAGAACGACCCAACGAGGCCGAATCAGTGGCCTGAGAACTGGCCCGAGTTTCGCGACGACATGAACTTTTTCTTTGAGAAATGTCATGAGGTTCATCTTGTTCTCCTTCGTGTCCTGGCAGAGCAGGTCGGTGTGGAGGGGGACTTTTTTGAGCCTCATGTTGACGAAAAAGACCACTTCTTTCGCGTCATCTACTACCCCGAGACGACTCGAGCTGCGTTCAAAGACAGGGCCAGGGCATCGGCACACACAGACTATGGCACCCTTACCTTGCTCTTCAACGATGAGAGTGGGGGTCTACAAGTGCGCCGAGTGGACGGGAAGTACATCGATGCTCCACCGATTCCCGGATGCGCCATAATCAACGGTAAGCTAGCGAGACCCGAGATTCCTTTATGCACCATAAAGGTGACTAACCAAGAATAGTTGGGGATCTGCTGTCCCGCTGGTTCAACGACATCCTCATCTCTACCGAGCACCGCGTTGTGGAGCCGGTTCCTAAGCCTGATGCCGACGGCAACATTCCTGACATTATCCCGGCACGCTACTCCGTTGCTTGGTTCGGCCATCCCAATCGAGAAGCGCTCGTTGAGCCGATTGAAGCTTGCTGCACTGCCTCGAACCCGCAGAAGTATGGCGCTGTCTACGCTGGAAAGCATGTGGTGGAGAAATTGGCCTATCTACATAAAAACGGCCAAAACACCACGACCTGGACTGATGATATGCAACGCGAGACGTCTGAGGCTGTAGCTAATGCTCCTCTGCTTCAAGCAGGTAGTGCGTAATCTTTAAGTAGATCCTTCAAATAGTCGCTCTTTAATTAAGTGCTTCAATTCTATCTCTGAAAGTCACAAGATAAAAATGTTTAAACTTGATGTCATCTCATAGTCTTATTCGTAGCCTGTAAGCTCGTCGTATGTGTGTCTAGATTGTTACTCTCAGGGCAACTTCAACAATGGTATGTTTAGTATGAAACAAAAGAAGGTTTCCGCAACATAAACCCCTGTCACCTCACTCGCCATGTCACCCCCATACAAGCCCTCTCAAATCTGACGAAGGATTGTGACTCGACGTGCATATGCAGCCGCATATTTGGCTAAGTGCCATGGTCAACCATGTCCGAGCAAGGCCTCCCCGACGATTCAGTCTACCACATCAACGCAGTTCCAACTCCGACATGTAGAAACCTTCCCTTAGGCCTTGCATTAGCGGATCGGGCCCTCTGGCAGGATCTGTTTGCCACGATAGCATCGTACACGAATCCCCCACGCCTTACAAGGCACGTTTTGGTCAGCAACGGAATGAAGCTGGAACACAACAATCAGAGGCAAAATCACGCAAAATTGTGACATTGTAATTGTAGATGCAGGGCTCGCCTCTGTCCGCTGTTATTGACCGAACGCGAAGTCGAGTGTATGCCAGGAAGATCTTTGGTCGATTACATTTAGAGAGAGACGCCTTTGTTTATTTCAGCGGTGTAAAAATCGAGATTCAAGATATCTTCACAAGTCGCCTCTAGTCCCAAAATACATTGTACCAGGTATTCATATCTTATCAAGTTATCCATCGGTAAACAGCCATCGCACAATTGGACAAGTGGCAACCACTACGGGCTATGTTGCATATACCCGCGATGCATATTGACATACCGGTAAAGTCTTTATCCAGCCTATCCTCTACATGATTCCACTGCTAAGACATCGTGACTAGACCTTCAACTTCCGGATTTCTGCCGGTCACCGGTACCGAAAGGCTGCGGCTTCAACGTTAGTCAAGGAAATCGCGGCGAATGGAAATGAGACCATCCATTGGACGCCAGACTCATGGCGGTCAAAGTTCGCTGCTCAGGCCGTAGAGTACCATGCTGCAGATGCTCTGGAGAACGTATGCTCAGCACTGAAGCAACTGCCCCCTCTCGTCAGTCGCTTGGAGATAGAGCAGGCCCGGGTTCGCTTCTACCATGTTGCTCTGGGCCGTGGCTTCATCATCCAAGGAGGAGACTGTGCGGAGAGCTTCCACGATATCCAGCATGATATCATCCACCGCAAGGTTGATCTGCTCCATCAACAGAGCCAAATACTTGAGGATGCGATAGGAAAGCCTGTCATACCACTCGGACGTATTGCAGGACAATACGCCAAGCCCAGGTCAAACCCTCTGGAGGTTCTCCCGAGTGGCGAAAAGGTGCACGCATTTCGAGGTCATATCATAAACTCAGAGGGACTGGAAGATAGAAAGCCAGATCCTAAGCGACTCATGCTGGGATACTTCTATGCTGCGGCGACACAGAACAGCATCCGTCACGTCACTGGGCTAGCGAATTCAGTACCCGGCAAGCCATTCAACAAGTCCCATCTTTACACATCGCATGAGGCGCTTCACCTCCCCTATGAATCTGCTCTCACGCATGACTCTTATAACCTGTCAGCTACATCAATCTGGCTGGGTGAGAGAACCCGTCAACTTGATGGCGCCCACGTTGAGTATGCCCGTGGACTGCGAAACCCCATCGGCGTCAAGATCGGCCCAAAGGCTACAGCAGCAGACGTGATTGCACTGCTTGACACTCTGGCTCCTGATACAGCACAGTATGGCAAGGTCACCATCATTACTCGTATGGGACGCGACAAGGTGAGGCAGGTACTTCCCGCCATCATCAGAGCAGTGCAGCTCAGCGGTCATCTACCCATCTGGATGTGTGACCCTTGCCATGGCAACACGTTTACTACTTCAGAGGGGATCAAGACCAGAAAGGTTGAAGACCTCTTAGCTGAGCTCGAGGAGACATATACTGTTCATCGGAGCCTTGAGAGTCATCTGGGGGGTATCCATCTGGAACAGACGGGAGACGATGTTACAGAATGTCTAGGTGGTCCCTCCTGCGAAAACGAGGGAGATTTGAAGTCTTGCTACGAGTCGTTGTGTGACCCTAGGTTGTCGGGTGACCAGGCCTTGGATCTGGTGCAACGTTTCGCCGCGTTTGTGAAGAACTTTAGTTAGACATTTAGCACCATCTACTCTTATAATTATCAAACGGTGAAAGCAAATCTGAACCTATATCTCTCAGCTGGTAGGACCTGTTATATATATCATTATTCGCGTACAAGCTTGATATAGCAATGAGCAGGCTTAAAAGCATAACAGGGAGCAAAGGTCTACGACCACTCAGAACGTGATAACTAGTCAGTCGTTAAATACCAATTTCTGATCACTAAGAGCCCTGGCTCTACGCAATACGGTATTGAAACAAAATATCTACACATGGGTCACGTATAACATTGAGTTCAATTTGCTTCATTATTATGACTACCTCAGCAAGGTGTATCCTATCAACTGGTAGAAAAAAGATGAACGTATCTACATAGATCTAATTCTTCTCTCATTCAGCTAAGGGCTTTCGTCCATATACATAGTTGAGCTTAGGCTGATAACCGTAAGTCTTGATCTCGACCTCTAAAGCATCTAGGAACTCATGGAACTCCGTCGAATTCGCCGCAACCCCAGGGATTCCACCGTCTGTAAAGCAATCTTAATTAGTACCATGTCACTTGTTATTGTATATTCGACTCACCAGGTATCTTCTCATCCAAGGTCCTGAAGCACTCGACCCAGAGCTCAGCCGACACATTCCTCTGGTCCTTGGATCTTGCGAGGGCGCCATAGCCGTGATCAAATTGGACCTTGCGAACATCCTCCAAGCCAGCGTCCTGGAGGAGCCCTTCAAGCTTGTAAGCAATATGAATGTCCATACCGAAGGTGGCGGTGGACCACTCCTGTAGAGCAGCTTGCTTCTTCAGTTGAGGTCTTGTTTTCTCATCAGCCAGATTGTTAGGGTCAATCCATTCAGCCTCGACGAGCTGTATATAGCCGCCAGGCTTGAGAGATGAAACGAGGTTCGAGATGACACGTGGCCACTCAGCAGACTGGATGCCCCAGATAAGGAGTCTCTGGTTGATTACGTCGAACTTGGAGGACCAGTCCCATGAAGGTGGAAAGGGAGTTCTCACATCATGGCTGCGAAGCTCTACCCTGTGAACGGCGTTATCATCTGGCGCAGGGAAGAGATCTGATCCAATGTCGACTCCATAGAGCTCCAGATCGTGTGATGGGAGCTGGCGGGGCAGATCACGTAGCCAGAAGCCTACGAATGTCAATATCAAGTTTTAAGTTTGAGTAACAGGAACTTACCATCAGCAGCACCCGAGTCCAGTACGCGGAAAGACTTCTTCTCGTGGCTAGAGGGTACTACGAGCAATTGACCACCCGTGGTAGTGTTCATGAAGAGGTGTTGGCGATGTAATCTCTCAATCTCCCTGGCATGGTGAGGTAGCATGTAGGTCCCTTCTGTACCTGAGAATGGTGCCAGTGATGTCGAGACCGTCGTGGCACCAGTCACGGCACTAACAGTTGCAGAAGCCATTTCAGCAAATTCGCTTGGTAGGTTTCTAGGTATAGAGTCAAGAGCGGCGGATCAGTTTAACCAGTAGCTGTGAGTGATTGCTATTTCAGTGGCATTGACCTTTCAACCACTATTTAATGACGACAAACGCAAATACACTGCAGCAGTCTACTAATTCGATACCATTATGGTGGAATATCGTGGTCGGAACCATCACCCCGATTAAGCTAACGGCCAGATCTGGCAACATTCACAAGCACACAATCTATGTCCAATTATATAGCAGATACACTTTTGTAATTCCTCCCATGAATTATCATGCAGATCTCTTGCATGAGATTTAGCAAGTCTATTAGCATTGGTTCATTTGCCTGTCGATCCCCACAATGCCACCCAACTCCGATGGCCTAGGAGTTGCACAACCTGGAACTGCCATAAATCTCCGAAGCTAAATCTACAATTGCGTGCGGAACCCATGCTGATTGCGCCAGACCTTCTATTGGTGACAATTAATACTATTTGGGCAAAGCTTTTGATGGCGCTCCTACTAAGCTCTCTTTGCTCAGCAACCTAACCCATTATCTCTTAGTCTCGAATGGGCAGAGGAACCAACTGCTTCAGCATCAGCCAGAACACGCCAAATTCAATTCAGCTCTACCTGGGGTTAAAGAAAGAAAGCGCTGGGAGCAGCAGTTGTCTCAACCAACAGCAGGACTAAGGGGCGTAGCGAGAACCAACTTCTGGTCAGGGCCATCGGACATCGACAGACGATACTCCCCGAGGACCCGTTGTGTTAAGCCTCGTATGGGGTTGTTTTAATGCCACCGATTAATCTCCCTTCCCGTTGGTTTATTCATCAAGCATCTTGGTCATTCCTTTCTACAGTTTTTTGGTGCACGCGCCCGATTCCCCAGAACGATATACAGACATCAGTGTAAAGGAGAAACAATTATTTACCTGGCAAAAGTCGGTCTGAATATCCAGTATCGGGATAGTATTTACGCATCAAACACAGTCACATTGCACTCGCAACCGACCGAGCCGTCGGTACAGTCCATCATTCGGTCCTCTATCATAGCCCTGCCCCTCCTACTCGTCTGCTCTTTTCCCCCTCGGATCCTCTGTCCAACCTTGATTCTCTCCAACCACATGCTTCTGGCCCGTACAATGGTCTCCGCTATCACTCCTCCCCCTCCCTCCGCACCGCCCTATCGACTCGCCAATCTTGCAAATCTCACCTTGGGCTATACCGTCTACCCTTCGTGGACTCAGAAAGACGGACTTGTTGCCATGACATCTCCCCCTTCTCCCCCATACAACGACGATTCTTCGAAAGCTGAGCGCTACCCTCTGATCATCAACAATGCGCTCTACACTCCCCCGGGAGTTTATAGTGTCCGACAGCTGGTTGCGACCGCCTCGCCCCTTCTCGATGTCATCATATCCCGCCTTGGTCCAGATGGCCCAAACGATGTCCCTGCTCGTACTGTCCTTGTAAATGGTCTGGCAGCTTCTCTTGCAACTATGGGTAGAGAATCTACACTGCCACTGGTCCACTCGTCCCAGGATACTGCTCGCAGAGAGATTGTGATCCAAGCAAACAAGATCGCAAAGACACTTGTTGGATATGTCCACGATAGCATCGACCCTACCAACGCGCATCCCAAGATACGACTCCGAAGTCCCTGCGAGGGACATCTCTGGACTCCAGCTGTTGCAAGCCTTCTTCTGGGACCTCGGAGCGACTCGCAGCTAATGGAGCTCTATAATGAGTGGCTTCATCGGATGATTCTTCTTCGCGACAGTTTGATTCCCTTTGAGAACTACGACAAGGTGCCTTTCGTTATTCCTCGAGACTCAGACCGCGGTATCCGCGACCTAGAAGAGCCTCGGAAGCTTTTCCTTGTACACTGTCTGACAGGCACAATTCAGCATGTCGCTATTGTAGACCTTGCCAAAGTGTTCACAGCGCGACATCTCCCTCGAGGTGGCTATGGCTTCCAGTACTCTCAAGGCCTCGTTTTGCCGGCCTTCTTGTCCGGATCTACTTCTCTTCACCTACTACGTTATCATCCGGCTCATGTCTATGACTCGGAGAGCGAGGTCTTGTTTGACTACGAGCACAAAGAATACATCGATGCCCCCAGAACAGAGCTAGCAGCAAGTGAAGCCGTCTCTGCGGACGGTAGCTGGAACTTGCCCTCTCTGTTAGGGGTAGATACTAGAGTCACCGAGTCTTCTCTGGCCATCGACGCCGGGAAGGACGCTCTTCGACGCATTGTCAAACTTCGCCTCACACTGTACTCAGGAAAGTCTGTCTCCGTTGACCTCGGCCAGATCGCCCGTGGCCGACGTTACGCGTATGAAGTCAAAGCGGACAAGGGATCTACCAAGGGAACGTCATCACCCATCCTCAGTGCACTATCGGAACAAGGCGCTGGTGGCATACACAAGACCATTGTCCACGATGCGGCCGACATTCTCTCGCGACCTGGACTTGTCATCTCACCACGAGTAAAGGATGGTCATGGAAACACAATCCATATCATCCCCACGTCAGACCCTATTCTCAAGCTAGCGCTCCTCGGAAAGTTCTATCCTGAGAATGTGATCCTATCAAAAGAAAAGGATAATATAGATGCTCTTAGTAAGGCTGGTAAGGGGTTCGCGGAGCGCCTGGTAATCTTGGACCGGATGAGTGAGAAGGCCATAAGCTAGGCAGCTGTGAAGGCTGGCGCAGTTCACCAGTGAAACTGGGAGGAAGCATCAGATGCATTGCTCAATTTTTATGTATATATGCACTTGCATAAGATTCAACGATCTGTGCATAATGAGATATGTTAACTATATCTCAGTTATTCCTTTCGGGCGTTAAGTGACACTCATTTAGTTGAAAGTGTTCAAATTACAGCGTATGTCGATTACATCGCATCTTCGTTCTTGCCTCGAAATTTAATTACCAAGTACTCATACACACCAGGCTCAAGTTGAGTCTTCAGGCATAGAGCTGGCATAAGACATTGCTGGCATTTTAATGTAGTAAAGTATAGAAGAAATGCTCCTGAATTCACGTAACTTTGATAGACATCATCAGATCCTATTACTGTATATCTGCTGTAGCAATGACTAGCTTTGTGAAGTCATCAAACATGTCGAACTGGAACGGGCTAAGAGGAGCGCCTCGATCTCCAGACCTTCCAATACTCTTGATCTTATCAACAGCCCGACGCACAGTGACCTTTGTCCGTGCGAAGTCATCAGCGGTAAGTTGAGACTTGGCGAGAGTCCATTCCTCGGCCGACGAGGCTTTCCAGATAGCCTCAGGTGCTGGGAGAGTCAAGTTGTGAATGAGGTCGTTGTCCAGAGGCTCAAAGTAGTTTGGATCCTGCTTCTGAACACGACAGGAAAGGGTATTGATCGCATTGACGAGGAAAACAGTTCTCCGTATTGTCTCGTCCATGAGCCATTTGCGCCAGTTGCTCTCTTCACCGTCCTCGGCTGTTGAGGTTTGAAGATATTGTTTGGCGAGACGTCTGGTCATCTGCCATGCACTCTTAGCTCATGTTGCTTCTTTAACTTAACCAGGGGAGATGTTATATACCTTTAGGAAGAACATCTGCTGTGACTCGGCTGCACGCGTCTGTTCTGGATTTACGCTCACAAAGAACCCTAGGATCTGATAGATACACATGGCGTGGACCACCGCAAGCATGTCAGCATCAGAACCTGGTAATTGATGCTGCACACTGTTAATGAGAGACGGTGACTAGTTCGGGCTCGACTGTTCACTTACAAATCCTTTGACAAGCTTGTTGGTCTCTTCATTTATGAGCGAGTAGACAAATGTCTCGCTGACAGGAACAGATGCGTAGAAAGCCCCGACGCAGCAGAAGGCCTTAGCGAGCGGTTCTGCAACATCCCCAGCAGAACACCGGTATAGCTTGTGATGTACAAATGGGGGATATACTCCAGGTTGTAACATGACACTGGGGTAGTTGCTGACCATTTTGATGAGATCATCGTCTTTGTGGAGTCTGTGAAAGGGGCATGACTGCAGATTTCGACTGATACCATATGGCTGACGTGGTACGGCCGTGTTTGGCAACTCCGTACCACGTGCAGCTTTGACGGCACCATGTAGAGTCTTGCCTTGTTCGGTATCGGCCTCCACATCAAGTGGAGAGTTCTGATTGCTATGGTGATTTGGAATAGATGTCGTTCTTGGGTAATGGCCGTCAGATGAGACTGGGGTATTCAGCATGGTTGAGGACCCACCCGGTTGAGAGGCCTGACCCGGAGTAATCCGATTCTGAGTCAAGATCCCAAGTGAGCCCAGGAGATCGAAGTTGAGATCCTCAGAAGCTCCTGTGAAGCCGCCTCCTTGCAAAGGGTCTTCGATCTCTGGTGATATAGGCAGTTCAGGGGAGAGGAATGCATTTTGCGAGAACCACGGTATCTCTTGCTGCCATCGGGACGAAGCGTCTGTCTCATTGGTCAAGTTGAATAATGAAATACCGTCCCTCTCAAGCTGGCCCGGACTTGGCGTAGGATCTCCAAAGCCAACAATGGGCCTGTTGGCCTGCGTGTTCGCATGCCACCCATTTAGGTTGATACCGTTAGACGCAGGTGCAGGTAATGGCTGTTGTTGGAGAGCTACAAGTGACAGGCCGTTGGAGGTGGCAGAACTGCGGCTTGAGTCCCCCGCGTCATGCATGACAGCTTCAAGGTCAAGATCTGATTGACGGCGACTAGAGTAACTTGAAAGCGATGAGCTATTTCCGATAACGCTATTGCTATCATATGGCTGCCCCGAATTGGTTCGAGAGTGGTGCACCCGAGGCCGTTGGGATGCCTCGATCCGCTGAGACGCGGCGTTGGGATTGTTGGCCGAGACGTATCGGCACGTCTTGTTCCTGTTGATGCAGCGTGAACATGACGGCGTACCCAGATCGCAGCTCAATTTGGAGGCTGCGCAGGCTGTGCAAGACTTTTGCTTGGATAGCTTTTGTCGTTGAGACGATTGAATACAGCGCTGTTGATGCTTGTACCGATATTCCTCTTCAGAGATAAAGAAAAATTAATTAGCCTACCAGGCAACTGAGGAAAATTACAGCGGACAGGGCTATGAGTGCGGTCGTTGGCGGTACAGGCACAAACCAACATCTGCTCAAAGGGATTGACCATAACAAGGGGTGATGGGGCGTAGTACTCACTCTGAGCAAACTCCTTGGGGCAGTTGGAGCACCGCCAGGGGCCCTGCTTGGAGGCGTCTCTGGCCCGGCGAGAGGTAGTCTCAGAGCGACTCGGCGAAAACAGAACCGGCTGCATCTCTCACTTGCTCCGAGGCGATGGGGAGAGGGAACGGGCTTGGACAGAAGACAGCAGAGGACGTCTACATAGCTCCGAGAGGGACGGGGGCATCCTCTTCCGATTCAGTTAGCGCGTTATAGCGTGATTACAGGGATCTGCAATTAGCCAAACAGTCCTGCCGCGCTTGATCGTATCGGGAAATGCGTATCTGTGGCCTGTACGCGGGAGTGTGGGCAACCCTACCCTACGCCCTTTCAAACAAACCTGCATCAAGACTCCTGTCAGGCTACCTCACTCCGTACCCGAGAGTGAAGGATTGGTAATGTCAGCCGCATGCCGGCAGATAGACTAGCCACAAGTGTTTCTCTTATCAGCGTTCATAGTGATTCTAAACTCGATATTGTTCTTCGCCACGTCTCGCAACATAATCCTGCAATGTCGTGATGGCACGCGGGGAGATTCCGGGGTGGTCAACAGGAAGTAGCCCTGCTTTAGCGAATATCAAGTAGAGGTCGTACACATGCTTATAACCAGTTTATGAGACTGAAGTGAAGCTCTAACCTGTGTAAGTCAACGCCTCGGCAGGCAACCTTCCCTGCCGTTGCAACAAGAAACGGAAGGCAGCTATGCACTTTCGGGTACGCCGAACCACCTACAAGCACTTGAACCATGGCTGACGACATCAGTATCTCTGGATTATGCTGTGCATCCCCGACGCAAGCTACAATGACACGATACGGGTTAATTCTCAAGTCATTCCTGACTAGGAACATGAACATGGAGGCACGTTGAGGACCCTGACAACAGCCAGCTACTGGCTCGCATTGCTCCAAGTCTGAAACTCTCTTTGGCTAGGAGGACCATGGGGAATAGAGTGGGTAAGATTGTATGTGTTCTCGATCCCAGCGTCTCTCTCTGAATCGAGTTGCTATTGTTGAGTCGGCTTGCATAATAACCCGCGCTAGTCGCATCAAGTTGAAGTGAAGCAGGTCTGCTGCTAAAATATACTTGACATTCTTGTTATATGTCAAGTAACATTTATTCAAATTCATCTCAACATCGGAGACTTTCACATTGCATCACACTTTTCCAAAATGGGTACGATCAAGGTTCTCGTCATTGATCATTATGATTCCTACACCAACAACATTTTACAACTTCTCCAAGGTACCCAGAAGGGTCATGATGGCCAGCCTTATCCAGAGTGGAGTGTATCTATTATTCGATTCGACCAATTCTCATGGTAAGTCGAACAAAATAGGTCCCGCGCCTCTAACTGTCAGCCATGTTTAACTGTTTGTTCCCAGGGATCACTTCAAATCCGACGTCCTCCCTCATCTAGATGCCATCATCCTGTCACCAGGACCCGGCACACCGCAGCGTGAAGCAGACTTTGGCTTCAACGCTAGGCTTATAAGAGAAGTCAACATTCCCATACTGGGGATCTGCCTCGGACATCAAGGCATTGGTACATCGTTTGGCGCCAACATCATCCACGCGCCAAACATCAAACATGGCCAGATCTGTCAGATTCATCACCGCGGCACAGGCATCCTGAGTGGTTTGCCACAGAAGTTCGATGGAGTAAGGTATAACAGTCTTGTACTGGACATTGAAGGTAACTTGTCTCCCTCGTAGCTGATGTTGACATTATGTTCTTGCTGACACCGCCTAGATGTCCCACCAGAGCTTCAAGTCACAGCATGGACATACGACCCAGAGAACCCCTCCAAGAAGGTTTTGATGGGACTTCAACATCGTGAACGCCCTGTCTTTGGCACACAATGGCATCCAGAAAGCGTTTGCTCTGCTCATGGGAAGCAGATCCTTTCAAACTTCCGAGATATTGTCTTGGACTTTTGGGTGACTAGTAACCCGAGAAATCAATGGACAAAGCGTAGGGTTCTTGAGAACGCGTCGCTGCCTGAGCATATTCTTCAGCAGAATGCTGTTGAGCATACCAATTTGGCCCAGGCACAAGTTGCAGAGGCTGACCGGGCACGAGCGGCCTCACCTTATTACGTCAAGTCTGCCAGAATTGGCAAAGGCCCGTCGGCAGAGATTGTGTTTCAAACACTCTTTCGGGGTAGATCTCTGGACGGTGAGGCTTGGCTTGATAGCGCCAAGGTACGTTTCCCCTATCTGATAGCCCAGCACTTTTCACATCCTGACTTGGTTGTAGGTTAGAGACTCACACTCTCGCAACTCTTATCTATCTTGGGCTTCCTTTACACTGAGCTACTCTACTAAGTCAAGACACGTGTCTTTCTACCAACATGGCAAGAACATAAAATCGGAGAGGCTGAGTGTTTCCTACTGGTCGTGGCTGGAGAAGTTCCAGCAGGAGACCATCGTGGCAAACACCGAGACCCTCCCTTCTGAGTCGCTAGATCAAGAGACAGATGTTGGTCAGCCTTTGCTTCAGGTGGGGCTCATCGGTTACTTTGGCTATGAGCTCAAGAGAGAATCATTACCTGGCTACCAGTTCACACCACCTGATGAGAAGGATGTCAGCTTGAAGCACAGCGATAGCGAGCAACTCTTCGCAAATACCGTGCTTCGGCTGGACAATTATACTGGAGAGTGGACGCTGTTCAGTTTGATACGTCGGGGTGAAGAGGATCCAATCGGCAATGCCATTGGCGCCTCGAGCAAGATAGGCATCGACGAGGCCGAGTTTGACCTCTATCTGAATCGTGTCCGTGAGGTATTTGACGCACCGCCGTCTCCACCTTACGTTGAAGCGCACCCTTTGCCCAATTTCGTCGCGCTCGACAACGAGGCGTCCTATTCCAACACAATCTGGGCAGCCAAGGAGGCCATCAAAGAAGGGGAGACCTACGAGCTTACATTGACAACAAAGTTCAATACAAGGGGCCCGGAGGTAGATCCCTACAGCCTGTATCTTGACCTTCGGAAACGAAATCCCGCGCCGTATTCTGCCTATATATACTTTGCCGCGCATGACAAGACCATCCTTTCATCTTCGCCTGAGCGATTCATCTCCATCGATAGTAATGGAGTTGCAGAGATGAAGCCAATCAAGGGCACCCTTGCTGTTGACCCTGATCCAGTTGAGGATGAGAGGCGGAAGCATCAACTTGCGACTGATGTCAAAGAGCTAGCCGAGAATCTGATGGTAAGCACAAACACATTGCTTAAGATTCGCTTGACTAATTTTAGGTAGATTGTTGACCTCATCCGATCCGACCTTCACAACATCTCACCGCCAAGCTCAATTTCCGTGCCTAAGCTCTTGCATGTAGAGACCTATCAAACTGTCCATCAGGTAAGATTATATCTTCTAGTGTGACTTGGCGACACCATGACTGACTATGACTTAGCTCGTCACCACAATACAGTCCCATGTTGCCCCGTCGGTAGGAGGAACCAAGGTCATCGAACGCTGTTTCCCACCTGGTTCCATGACGGGCGCTCCAAAGCTTCGCTCAGTCCAGATCCTCGACTCTCTTGAAGGTCAACGTGAGCGAGGCATATACTCTGGAAGTATTGGTTACATCTGTGCCAGTGGTACCGTCGACCAATCCGTCGTGATCCGTACGATCGTCAAGTCTGGCAATGATCTAGAACTCGGTGCGGGAGGGGCGATCACTTGGCTGAGTGAGGCGGACAAGGAATGGGACGAGGTCATGGTTAAAGCGAATGCTGTTGCTCGAGGGAAAGGAAAGGCGCAAGTCCCTGATGCCGCTCTCAGTCATTTAGGACCATTCGTGGAGGAGGAGGGTCATCTACGACAGGAGCACCCGCTGAGAACTGCAATCAGCGCGTGATGGGTATCGGGATAAATTGGTTCAATAGCATTCATAGTTTGTAGTAACAATATCGTCTGGTATGAATAGAAACACACATTCATTGGATATATGTTTAAGAGAAGAGTGAGATGCAATATGTATAACTAGATGTTCAATCTCACGCCATGCAATGGCTTCTTGAGGTCATCATCTTCCATTTCTCACTGTTTCCGATAACATCACAGCCAGCAATAAACAGTGTCACGATTGATAGACGACGGTACTTACATGTTCAGCACAAAACGAAGAGCAGGACAAACACTAATAAGAATGATGTATTAAAACTGCCATTGTGGAATAAGAAACATGAACCTGCTAAGCTTAGCCTGATTGAGCTCTTGATACTCACCGCCTAACCAGGGCAAGGTTGACCGGTGACAAAACTTAGTTGACTCTGTCTAAAAAAAGTAGAATAGCTTCCACCCCTTCACCTTAGTGGCCCAAGTGAAGAAGTAGACCAAGGCAAGATTACTGAACGTGAACACGACAAAGATTCCCCAACTGCCCCATTGTCCGCCGAGTTGGCCATTACCAAGGTTGAATTGGTCCAAGAACTGGGTCCCACTAGTCCAACGACATACCCGACAATAGTCGTTGCCAGAGGCGTCGGGGTTGAGCAGTTGAGCGGACACGGATATGGCCCATTCAGATGCATAGGATGAACAAGTCTCGTTAGCAGGGGCGGTAAACACTGTGAGGTCTGCTGGTGAGCACGACACTTCAACAGATGAGGTCACAGCCGTCACCATTCCGCCAAGAAGGTAGGTGAATGGAGATAGGTAGTAGAGCTGTATTTATGTTAGACAAAAGGCTAGAGAGGATAATTACGGAAACGCTGTGGCTCACCCAGTAACGCCAGAAGACCTGGATCTGGCTGTAAGGAACGATGATGCCGTTGAACCAGTTGCAAGTGCAGACAATGAACACGAGAACGTTTCCCGCTGCTCCAAGATCTGGGCTGAGGGCCATCATGAAGAGACCAAGGAGAACCTGCAATTGTCAGAGGAATGCCACTAACTAAAAGGATTTGTGTGTGACCTACTTGGAAGATCTCATAAGTGAGAAGGAATAGAAAGATATAACCGGCTTGATCCAAAGGTAAACCGGCTGGGAAGTACCAGATAACGAAGTACAGAACGGTGACCAAGATAGCACCGGGTATCTCTGAGAGTATGGTCGAAGACACAAAAGCAACCCATCCATATGCATGAGATGGTCCCTCGCGAAACTGCCAGTACAGGCTTGCAAAGAAGTAACGGGCCAAGATCACGTTTACAATGGCGTTGCAAAGAAAGAGGATGAAGAAGACACTGAACATTCTATTGAGTTAGTTAGCGATTTGGAGAGAGTGTAGAAGTTGAAGAACAACTCACCGATTCTGGAGATCTTGCGGGCTAGTGCCGATCTGGAAGAAGGTGAACCCGACGAGGATAGCACTGATGACATGCACCCAGATCTTGGAGTAGATATACGGGGGACTTCGCCACTGGTTAAGCAGCATCCGCTTTGTGAGAAGCACTGTCTGAAGTATCACGGAGGCATTGTGATCCCAGGTGCTTTCTTCGTCGAGCCTAGGTGGGAGACCCTTCTGAGTATCACTACTGATAGCGATCTCACGCCCAAGTGTAGTGGCCTCCGGGGAGCCGGCCCATGTCGAAGCCCAGTTGGAGCCCTTGTCAGAAGTGCGAGCATTGACACCTGCCCCAACAGTCTCGAGGATGAATTCACCGGGGTTTGCTCCTTCAGGACATGTTGCACCGTTACGAGCAAAGTACGGGAGAGCTTTCGTGACCTTGCCAAAGCTACATCATGGTCAGACTGCGAAGATAGATGGATTTCTTAGGAATGAAGACTTACTAGAGTTGGTTGCCTTCTGAAGACAGGGCCAGCAGATTGTCGAATTGGGAGAACACCAGAGCAGAGGGTTGATGGATAGTGACAACTATTGCCTGGCCTTGACGGGCGAGTGTCTTTAGGTAGTGGACGATGCGAGATGCGCCTTGAGAATCCAGCCCGGAGGTTGGCTCATCGGCGAAAAGGATCTCGGGCCGGGCAGCAAGTTCAACACCTATCTAATTAAGGTAGCGGTCAGCTTGAATGGTCGGATGGGGAAGAGGCCGTAAAACACACCGTTACTCTTTTGAGTCGCTCGACACCAAGACCGCCGCCATCTTCTCCAATTAGAGCATCCTGGACATCATTAAGATCAAGCAAGTCCAAGACTTTGCTGACATAGGCCAGCTTCTCGGCCTTGGAGTAATGCTTCGGCTGTCGGAGAAGGGCAGAGAACTCGAGGGCCTCCCGAACGGTTGCAGTCCCGTCGTGTAGATCCATCTGCTGCGCGAATCCTAAGTAACACCGTTAGTCACTATTCCACAGAAACCGGCAGGGGATTATGTCATACCAACTGTCTTTCTATAGCTCGAGCTGGGAGGTTGATCGTCGACCAGAACCTCTCCACTGACGATACTGCCCGCAAAGTTGGTCTGACTTAGCGCCGTGAGAAGTGTCGTCTTGCCTGCGCCACTGGCGCCACAGAGAGCAGTAAGCTCTCCTCGCCTGACGTACCCCGAGATGTTCTTGAGAATATGACTATCGCCAATGTCGACGCTGAGCTGGTTCCACTTGAGAGCCACCTGGCCAATCCGACTCGGGAGAACGCTGGCGTGGCCGGATGAGGGAGCGGACTTCTCAACGTCGTGAGAACCTGCACTCGAAGTATCGCGGCGTTTCGCAAACACGAGGGGAGCTCCACCGTTGGGTGCGAAGCTCATGAACTCGCTTCCAAAGATGCCAGCAACGAGATAGGCCAGACCAATGGCGATCATAATACCGATGTTTCGCCATCTGTGGGAGTAAGAGAATCCAAAAGACTCGGCGTACTGAAGTCCTGGCACACTGGTCTGGCCGGGCAAAGCACCTCTCACGGCGCAAGTCTGATGCCCTGAAACACCCTGTGCTGGGATGAGGTTATCATTGCATGAGAGATTCAAGCCGCTGAACTCGCTACTAAAGAGCTGAAGCAAATGTCAGTATATTTCGAGGGTCATTGGTTGGATCATGGAACTTACGTTCTCAAAGCCGTAGAACATGGGATTGATATGGTGCAGCCATCCGAAGGCTGGACTCATGTCATTGGGAGGTATAAGAAAGCCGGCAAACAGAAGAAGCACTGTGCAAGAGAATCCTCCATAGCGGAAGCCTAGTCACCAAAATACGTTAGTGCTGTCACGGAAATATGGGTCATGGGAACTCACAGTCATCTAACGTCCCAACGAAATAGGCAAACATGCGGAGGAGGTTGCTGAAGCATACGGTCGATATGAAGAGCGTCAGGTAAAAAAAGAAGAATTTACCAGCTTCAACCTGGAGCCGTGAAAGAAAGTAAAACACAAGGGTAAAAAGGACATGCTGGAAAGCGATGAGCGGCAGATCGATAAGAAAACGGGCCAGTGCGACTGCAGCGGGGCGGGTCAGGTGGAGGCTGGCTGTAAGATGATCGTCAGAAACACAATCTCGACAGTTGCGGTGTCAGGGTGGTTCGAGGTACCTTGTCTCTCTAGTACAGGCCTGTTTGTGTAGGCATCGAAAAGCTCAGGGAACTGCAACCATCCGTTCAAGATCAGTGCAAAGTACAGGATACCACCACGGGTAAAGGCGCCCTGTGCATTGTTCTCAATGTTGAAATACATACTGCCGCAGACGAGGCAGAGAATGATGGTTGTGATCCATTTGATATAGTAGACCCGTCTCTGTCCCTTGACGAGCTGATACTCTCGCTTCAAGCTTTCCTTCACCTGAGAAGGCAGTGATAAGCGATACGAATAGGATGGAAGTAGAGCGTCTGCTTGACCCTGCTTCTCTCGATATTCGTCGATCTCACTGACGAGCCGTGCATAGTTGTTAGACCTTCTGAAGGCTGCAGCAAGCTCGGCAGGAGACTTGATGCTGTCAGCCTCTGACCCGGGAACAGCCCTCCTCTCTTCGGGGTCTGTCACGGTTGCAAGGAACTCAGCCGTCGTCTGGCCAGGAATGGGAATGAATCCAAGGTTACTGAAATAGCTCCAGGCCTCGGACGTGCTTCCGAAAAAGGCTTCGTGTCCTTCGGAGAGAACGACAACCTTGTCGAAGTTTCGGTATATCTCTTCGCCGGCTTGGTAGAGTGTTGCGAGAGTTGTCTTGTGGCCGATATCGGTGAAGGCTCTTAGAGCTTTGACAAAGTCCAAGGCGGTGGAGGAATCGAGGCCGCGGGTCGAATTGTCGAAGCATTGGACTGAGGAACCAGCTGCCAGGACTTCAGCGATAGAAACACTACAAGGACGCAGGTTAGACATGATAGTGGCGATGAATTGAAGATTTTTCTCTTACCGTTTCCTCTCTCCGCCTGAAACACCAGGTGAGAATGCACCACCAACAGGAGTGTCGAGAGCATGCGAGAGGCCGCAGATCTTGGCGATAACATCAACCAGGCTTGCCACGAGCTTCGTGTTGCGAGCATCGGTCGGGAGAGAATTGCGCAGAGCAAACTGAATCGTCTGTCTAACGGTTAAGGAAGCAATGTGCCTGTCCTCTTCAGGTAGATAGATGGTCTCCTTGGCATGGTCACGCCTGAAGACAGAAGAAGATACGTTGGCGTACTCGAGGTCACCGGTAGTGGCCAGATTGGATCGACTGGCGATAGTGCGGAGGAACGTGGAGCATCCACTACCGGGACGTCCCAGGACAAGAAGCATTTCCCCGGGTTTCACAACGCCCGAGAATCCATCGAGGATTGTTCTTCCTTTAGGGTCAGAGTCTCGCGGGCTGATGCGTGCCAAGATCTGTTCTTTGACGAAGCGAACTTGGTCGGGTCCAAAGGTGTTGAGGATGGCTTGAGGCAGAGTCTTGACCTGGACCTGGGTTCCCGAAGGGGCTGTGACCGAGAGATCCTTGAAGGATACGCCAATTTGTTTTGGTGTATCGTTGCCGCCTAGAGCTTGACTCTGAAGAAGCACCCGAATGGCGTCTAGACCCTCTGAGTCTAGGCCTTTGGGGAAGGAAACCTCAATCGACGCATCCTTCTGGGTCTCGAGGACTGGCCCGTCAGTGGGCGTAGACATGTTGGATGCTGCGTGCTGGGAGAAAACCTGGGCAGTAGAAGCTAGACCAAACAGATTGGATAAGAAATGGTAACACAAGATCAATTGGAAGAGGCTGTAAGCCAAACTCCCAGCAGGATCTTAATCTTCCCGCTATTGAGCGTCGCTGTAAGTCAAGCTGATAATTAGTGACTTAGACCAGACTCGGATGAACGTGATGTTGATTAGTCAATCTTAGTGACTGGTTCGAGTCGCACTAGAGAGTAACTTGACTTGGGTCCCTTAAGAGAGGTTGGCTCCTCCATTTGCAGGTCAATTAATCTCCGAGTTCCAATTGATTGCTTACCCAGACAGGAGTACCGCTACAGAGCGTCGCGGTATTACGCGATTGGGATGTGCACTCTAGGGTTGGTGGATCTGCCAAAAATGTCCGACCCCTGTTCGGAGCAAAATGGCAATACCCTCGTCTTATCGGACTTGGCTGACCATGATCGGAGCCATTTGACCACATACTCAACAGCCATTTCTGCGATAGTAAGGATTACGACGTCGTTGTGCCCTGGCCGCGACGTGTTTTCTTTGATGCTAGAAGATTGCTAGACTACGCGACCCTGCTACTTGGCATCTTAGTCTTGTGGTTGAAGGCGATTTGGAAGAAATATCTGTTGGTTCTGCACTTCTCATTATTCAGCCTCATTATTGCGTGACGCTCTAAAATATGTTGGTGGCGTGGCTGTTGGTGCACTGCTTGCAGTTCCAGACTGCTGGAGACAGGCTAACTCTAGTAGACACAACGGCAAACACCATAAAGCGATATGGTATAGCACTTAACAACACTCTTAATAAATAGAGAAGTAGACTCACAGTAGCTATCATCGCTTTTATTTATTTGAATAACTTATCGTTGCAAGTAAATCTTTGACTATTACTTCAAATTCACCGCAAACCTACAGAAGAAAGATCCTCACAATGGCAGATGCACTTGGTCCGTCCACCCATTGGTGGAATGATGCTGGTTTGAGAAAACTCTACCTCTGGCTGCCGGTTGTCATCCTCAGCAGTTCATATCAAGGTTTCGATGGCATGATCATGAATGGTTTGCAGTTGCTGCCCTCCTGGCAAGAAGGTGAGTGTCACCATTCGACTGCATGGTAGCTCGCGATGGAAAATTACAAGGGACTAACTTCAGACTTTAGAATTTGATCACCCGGAAGGACCAGTCTTGGGTCTGCTCAACTCTATCCAGACGGTTGGTGCTATGTTGGCGCTACCTTTAATTGGTTGGCTCGTCGATAAGATCGGGCGTCGCAAGTCCATTGCCTTTGGCGCCTCATGGACTCTGCTCGGCGCGATTCTACAAGCAACCTCTAAGCACATTGCACAATTCGTCATTTCTCGATTCATCATTGGTTTTGGTCTCGCTTTCACCGTTGTCGGTGCGCCGCTACTCCTTGCCGAGCTAGCTCTTCCAAAGCACCGCGGAACCATCTTGTCTTACTTTCCCACTGCATGGTATACTGGAGCAATCATCGCAGCTTGGACAACCTACGGTACTCAGTTCATAGAGGATTCCCGCTCTTGGCGTATTCCTAGTGGTCTCCAAGCTGTCCCCGCTGTCATCCAGATCAGCCTTCTTTGGTTCATCCCCGAAAGTCCTCGTTGGCTGATTTCCAAGGGTAATGGCGCAGCTGCCCGAAGCTTCTTGGTAAAGCATCACGCCAATGGCGATGAGAGCAATCCGATTGTGGAGATCGAATACACACAGATCAAGGAGGCTATCCTCAAAGATGCACAGTACAAGGAGCAGGGCAGCTATCTCGATCTTATCCGAACGAAACCGAACAGGAGAAGACTTATTCTTGTCACCTTTTGCGGTCTTTTCCTTGAGGTGAGAATGTTGAGGCAAACTTCCATTGAGCCTTTGCTAACGATATTTGTAGATTTCAGGCAATGGTTTAGTTCAATATTATCTCCATTCCGTGCTGAATAGTATCGGAGTCACCAAGACGATTGAGCAAACTACAGTCAATGGTTGCTTGTCTATCTACAACTTTGTCTTGGCTCTTGGTGCTTCGTTCTTAGTTGACCGGATTGGTCGCCGCAAGCTGTTCATCATCTCTACTGCCGGAATGTTTTTTGCCTTTATTTTATGGACTACGTTTGCAGCTTGTGAGTACCTACTATACCTACATTTCAACATGATCAAGGCAAGCTAATTCAATCGACACAGTATACACCGAACACGGCACTCGGAACTACGCGATTGGTGTCATTGTCTCCATCTTCCTTAGCAATGGCGCTTATGACCTTGGATGGACCCCTCTCTGGGCTTATCCGGCCGAGCTTCTGCCTTACGAGGTGCGAGCACGTGGAGTTGCCTATATGACGGGTATTATGCATGCCGCAGGGTTCTTTTCCTCTTTCGTAAACCCAATTGGGTTGAAGAATGCTGGATGGAAGTACTACATTGCATTTATTGTCTACACGTTCCTGGAGGTAAGTTCACCGTCGCGCTTTGGCTAATGTGATTGAGCCCAACTGACCCATTGCGTTTAATAGCTTGTTGCAGTCTGGTATTTCTTCGTTGAAACCAAGGGTTATACCCTTGAGGAGATCGATACTATCTTTGAGACACCGGGGCTTACTTGGAAGCAGAGAAGGAATCTCAAGGCTCCTAGCCTTGTTCGGGAGACCAGCTCAATTGAAGAGAGTGGTGATGCTGCTCGCAAGTCTGATGTTGCGGTCTCAAAGGTAGAGCTTTGAGCTTTTCAATAAAGCTTTTGAGGAGAAAGTATGCATGCCAAACTATTCATATCCTTGCCCATATCGCTATGTAGAGGTAACTGGAAGGTGGAAGGAATCCATAGTTGAATTGTCTTGAATTCTGTATTCGAGTGGTGAAACATTTTTTCCCCTGCCATTGACGCTTAACATGCTCTCAAGTGCGCCTGCTAATTGGCTATGCTCGGATCCCGATTAAGTGGCTGCCGATTGGTTGGGTTTGTCACTATCAGAACGCTAAAATCATCGACTCAGCTCCCCACTTGTCGTTGGCCAAAGTGTCATTGGTGTCCCATAGTCCCTTACGCTATCTGTCCCTGGCGCTACGCCCTGTGGGGATTTATTGACTTTAATGCGCTACAGATAAACGGCCTTACCATATGCACCCATCGCTTCTATAAGCTTAATCAATAGTTTAGCCGCAACTGACTACTATTACGGGTCTTTACCAGAACAGTCGGACTATTGCTTTTATTACCTCTCAGGGGTCGACTAACCTGTATTGGTGACTATACACAACCTGATTAACAATTTAAATACATCAGGGGCCCTCCTCTGTTACCTGGATCCTGAAGTCATGCTTCACTATCCCTTTTGGAATTTGCTTTATCTGGCCTGTCACAATGTCGTCTCCGAAGCTGCTACTAACGTTGGTGGCCACATTCCTGTTTTTCACGTCTATTTCCGCTGGGCATTGTAAGCCCAAACCCGCTCTTTCTGAGTCTACCACTACCACGACATATCCCAGAACGGACACCACAAATCTTGTTACGACCACGGCCGATAGAACCACTACTGCTGGTCTGCCGGTGACCACGAGCGATGCTACCACTCTTCCCACTACAACCACCGAATCTACTGGTGATTGCAAACTAGAACCTATGCTCGATCCACAGCCAAACTATCATCTTCAATTTACTCTCGGGGCTGAAACATGTTACGATTTGGACCGTTCACACTTTTACAGGGTGGGGGGAGATCCCGGTAATGGATTCAACCCTTGGGTACTCACTGCGGATGGTGGTGACTACTTCACCGTCGCAGACGACGGTCACGTTTCTGACAACCGCGGTTATGTCATTGCCCAAGAGCCAGGCACTGACAATGTCGGTGGTATCTCTGACAGTGACACAACTAAAGCCAGCTGGACAAGGCTTACTTGCAAAGTTTTCACCACCTCCAATACCCCATTTGCCTACATGACATGCGTCGGAGATGGACCGGAGAACTCTATATTCCAGATCTGCCAACTGTCACCCAATGGTCCGCTAAGCATATTGCTCTCTTCATCAGTCTCGCCTGGATGTAGTGAGGCATATCTATTTGGTGCTGACAGTTAAGAAAAACGGCTGTTGAAAGAAGAAGTTGTTTTACTAAAACCTATAAGCTCAGGCTTTAAAGTTTTCAAGCGGACATATTCAACAGATTTGCCAGCATGCCCGGAGGGAATGAACAACTGGTCTTGAAAACTCTGACCGACTGGGTGTCAGGGGGCTTTATCTAGGGTCTATTCAAGAGCTATAAATACGAACAATTAAATGTCCTTGCCCATTTCCTTCACGATGTGGGGAGTGCCTGTAGAACAAAGTGCAAGGTTAACAGGTAACCCAATCACCTACTAAGATGTCTCCCCTATGCAATTACTCGTGGACCTCGCTAGCTCGTCTAAAGGGAACCCCAACAGGTGGGACCTTTTTTAAATGAGTCCACAGGTACATATATGACGTTCACCCCATCATGGGGTAAAGTTAACCCCGGTCTTGGGTCTTGGGGTCAACATCCAAGCCGATAGTTTAAAAATAACCATGATAGGCAATTTAAGCCCCGATCGACAAGGTCAAGCTAAGCATTCTGCAGACCGCGATACTGCCAGTTGTTATCTATGTTATGTATGGGATGGATCAGGTTGGTCTATCTTATCCGATTTAACCGGTTCCATTTGGCACAGGATCTATAACCTTGCGCCGGAACAAACGGAAGAGGGAAGGAGGACTGGGGGTGTAGGTGTATCTACTGCTTAGTCCCCATATCACTGGCAATCATTTGTCTGCTTCTATCTATCGCACAATCTGTGGGAGAGTCTGTTATACAGGCGATAAATTGTAGGTATTGTACAATTGTAGGGCCTCATTGATCTGAGAACCTTCAGTAACATATATCTATGCCAGGCGTGTCTTCATAATAATTGCATTCGGAGCCCGAAAAGTAATTAAGCTTCTCCAGTGATGCTTATTGTGATACCACATAGGATTGGTTGTTGCTGCTGTTGGTAAGTGCTGATATCACACAACGTGCGATCTGCACCACTCGGCCCATCGCCCGTGAGATGCTGTGTAAGCCTTAGCTTTCGCGGGTGTCGGTATCGGCACGGCCCGGATTTAATGCCTCCTAATCTGACTTTTTCTCACAGCGATAGTGATATCAGCACACACACGCACGTAAGCATCACCCCTACCTAATATGCTGCTGCCGCGTTATCTCGTCACATGTAAACTGCCACCGGATCCAATGGAAGACGATCGATCTGTTACGCGACCTTGAAATGGCCGGGGAGTATGCAGTTGTGTTCCGTGTGACAAGATGGAGATAAGCAACCTCGCGTCTAGATAGGGTGTTGCACAGAAGTGACAGTTTCGATCCACGGGGGGCACCGCCCTTTTGGAAATGTATTACGAAGCTGAGACTTGGCATCGCATCACAATGTGGCTTCATGTCGCATCTTGGAGGCAAAAGAGTGCATTGTCTTATCCTGTGTAACGCTCCACGCTCAGTTCTCACATAATCCTGACTGCATAATCATACAATCAGAGCATAAGATTGCCTCACTCTGACTGCTTATACAAAGAATGTATGACACCTTACGCTTTGGGTCAGAGAGAAGAGTGAAGAGGATCCTGGTAGTGAATTGATTAGTTCGCACATGATATAAAGAGAATTCCCGAGAAGTAACCACGGAGCCACCATGCGATGCCGACACGTCCATTCGGCACCCACATGTTCGGCACAATGTCACACCGCCAATCATGTGAGCGCTGTCGGCAGCAAAAGGTCCGGTGTCTTCGAGACTACACCTCACAGAAGCCATCACCAGGTCAGCCGCTGCCAAAATGCTCCAAATGCGCAAAGGCAGGCACAGCATGTGTGTACAACTGTAGATCGATCGACTTGATCCCACCATCTAACAAAGGGTTAAGGTATCACTACATTAAGAGCCAAGACAAAAAGACCGTGCTTCAGCCCCGAGAACAACATGGGGTTGCCATCTTTAGAGAAACAGACGGGTGGCTCTTTAGAGGATGATTGGCTTGACTATGACAACTTCAACTGGAACCAGACAGGCACAATGGCGCAAGCACACCTTGACCTGGAGAATCTCTCTCAGGGTATTAATCCAGACCTGAAAATGAGTAATGACTTCATGGCTGGGATGGATGCACACCTCGACGAAGGACAATGGTGGAATGAGACAACCCCGATCCAAACACCACTATCCAACGCCGATGTCAGTGATGACAGGGCGACGCCCAATTTCTTACAAGAACTTACCTCCCAGGCTATGGCTGTGAGCACTAAGACCATCGCAGCGACAATTGCCCTGCATCATCCCCGCAGCGCTCCACCAACTGTATCGTCACAGTATGTCAACCAGGCTTTCGATGGCACAAGAACTCTGGTACGTATCATCAACACCATATCCATGATCATTTCCGGGGAGAACGATGAAAATACCTCGGAGGTTGAATCGTGCTGTGGCATCGGAGGGCTAGCTCTTACAACCCTTGCCTGTCAGCAGCATCTTCTGGGCCTTTTCAAGGCAATTTGCAAGTCAATAGAACATTGCATTGATGAGAAGTCGAGGGAAAAGACTGCTTTCGGAATTAACGACAGTAGCTCGCTGATCGGGGATCCAGCTCCTTCGTCAGCGCAGTTTACAATGGTTCTTCAATTGTTGGTGCATCTTATCAACCGGTTAGACAGATGTCTTTTCACAGGCGGACAAACAACACCCAGCCCCAGCACGCACCATGGCGGTATGGATCTGACACGTTTGGAGAAGAATGCGGATGAACTTGGATCTGATAGAACTAGCATTGCTGGGTTAGCACAGGGTTCAATTACAGGGTTATCACTAGAGTATCATAGACTGCGACAGATCATTTCCCAACTTCAGGGCCAGATGGACACACTTGAAGAAATTTGAGTTGAGGGGTTGGGTTACTTTTTATGAAAGAAGGAGGCGACTGCAGGTCTAGGTTAGAATGTAGGAAGACAAAAGCTTAAATACGAAGACTGAAGAAGATCTCTTGGTACGAAGCTAATTATGAATTCTCTATGTATTGGCTTGATATGTCTCATTGAGACGTCAAAAGTTATAATTATCAGTCATTCAGTCGTGGCTACAATGAGGATCCGAGCTCTCAGTATAAACAATCTCTTATTAACTGTACGAATATCTAGCAGGAGGAACAATCTATGTCACAAGTCTAGAAGTTCAAGGCTCCCTTCAAGAACTCCAACTGCTTCTCCATGACAGAGTCAACATCACCAAAAGCCCAATCCAAATGCCCCTTGCCGGGAAGCAAATGAAAGGTCTTTGGCTCGCCCATCTTCTCGAATGCGGCAATTTGCTCTTCAGCGGGACATTCAACATCATTCTCAGGAGTCACCATCATTGCAGGCGTGGGGCTGACATAGGGAATGAGCGTCATGATGTCCCAAGAGAAAGCATTGTAGAAAGTCTGCACTGTGACGCGGTTCTCCACAGGGATCTTCAGACGGGTCATCATGGGCCAAAAGTCCTCGCCCATTGACGGGCCGAGCGGAACAGTGCCATCTTCGTTGACGTAGGGCAGATAGATTGGCTCTAGAGATTACAGTTAGATAGGTTACTATATAGAAAGGAGCCATATACCTTCTCCAGCCATTTGAGCCTCGCGATCTTGCATGGCGAGCTCAAGAATAGCTCTTCGTCGCTCTGCAAACCCATGGAGGTCAATGACAGGTGCGACCGCAACAACAGCATGGACACGAGGACTGGAGTCTTTATCAGCACTGATGAAGCTATAGATCGTTGTCACGGTACTAACTCGAGTGCAGTAGCAGCAAGACACATATTTCCATCAAAACAGAGGCCCCAGAGGGCAATCTTCTGAGGGTCAACTAGTTCGTGTTTGGAAAGGTACGTAACGGCATCATGAAAATCTTCAACTCGTTTACGAGCGCTTGTCTGTTATCAAACGGTTAGTTACCAAGTCCAACTTCAATAAGCAATCGAGATTTGGTCACCTCTTGTCTCGGTAGGCCCTCACTTAAGCCATAAGTCCTTGTATCGAAGATGAGGGCCGTGATGCCATGATTCTGATACCACTGTGCAATATCAGGAACAAAGGCCTCTCTGGGCATGTTAAACTACACAAGGAATTAGCAAACAGTTTTCGTCGGTGAAGCGGTGTTACCTACCCCAGGAGAAACAATAATGCCTGGTCCATATTGGGCGGCAGGGTATAGCCAGCCACTCAGGGTGAGGCCATCCAGTGTTTTAAAGGTGACGTCAAGGCGAGACATGCTGTTGGCTTTGACTGTAATGTGTATGGTTTTGACTGTGGTTATGTTAATAGGTAGACTGTAAGCTTGCACGTACTGCACTGTTGTTTAAAAATAGCCCTATATTTTATCTCCTCGCGACTCCTTAATAATAATAATCATAATTCTGTTGCTGCGCTGACAATACTACGGCGCACCTCGCATCACGATGGGGTTCCGTGTCGCATTAACTTGACTCGTGTAAGACGGAAGCGGAATCAGTCAGCACGGAAAAGAGTATCCCGATCGGCGCGGTCGGCGCTGTCGGAAATGTCAGATGTGGCTACACATGCTGCAGTCGAGACTTATGGCTGAGAGCTGAAATCAGCAGAGGATGGCTACACATGCAAGATCTCGGGTGCCGAGCCTGACTAGACGGAGAAAACATAGAATCCGACTACTGCGGCCTGTAAGTCCGAGATGCCGTTGCTGGACAATGTCCAATCAACTTAGTGGTTTAAAATCGGGTACTTCCTCTGGCCTGATTCAGTAGACGAGAAGAGTAGTGTGCCTGCAACTTGTAGTAAAAGGAAAGAGTGTGTTCTAATTATTAGCTATATTCTATATCAT
>JAAOAT010000188.1:0-18836 GCA_013186855.1 Fusarium ramigenum | reverse complement strand
CCCCATCTCGCTCCACCTCCACCTCCCTATTCCCAGACCCCTGGAACCACAGATCCGGGGAGTATGCTGGTGGAGCAGGGCTCTGAGGCAGCCACTTGGCAACCTTTGCCTCAGCAGCAGGCCAAGGACCCGCAGAATCCAAAGTGGTACTATAGGTTTTAGAGGAGGTTCTCAAAAGTTTAGGGTTGAGATTTTAAGTTGTAAAAAAGCTTAGGCTATCTGGAAAAGTTTAGCATGCTCTCATGATGAGTTTAGATTTGCATGGTGTTTGGGTCCGGGAATTCGATACATAACATATAGAATACCAATTCATTGCATCATGGCAAAAGACTATATAATCAGCAAGTGATGTCTTCTTTCAAAAGTAGCAAAGTAGGTCAAATAACTACATGCCAAAAATGCCAACTCCCGCTATCTAACCAGCTGTGACCATCGCCTCCAATCTAAGCAACATTCATCACTACCAGCCCAACCTCAACAGTGCCAACACCCATTAGATCCCCCCCTCACTCTCCCTCTTCTTGAGAGTGGCCTTTCTCGGTCTTCCTCGTCCAGACTTCTTGGGCGTCGTCTTCTTCTTATTCTTCTTCTTCGGGTTATAATCACCATCGTTCTCTGGCTCCGGGACATCAATCGGCATGGTCATGGGATCAGCTTCTATTTCGCTCTCGATGTCTTGAGTTCTCTGTCGGGTGACTGAGTTTGCCGTTGATTTGCTTCCCTTCTTTTTGAGAAAGCCGGACCAGTTGGCGTCGAGCATCTGGCGAAGTTGTTGAGATGGTGTTGAGTTTTTGGTAGGGGCTTTGTGGCATAGAATGGTGGGTGCAGAGTGTTGATTTGGTTGGAGTGTTGAACCACTTGCTCGGATGAATGACAAAGGTTCTTCGTCAGGGGCGGGAGTGAAGGATGCATACTGTTCTTGTTCCATATCGTCCTGTGGGACCTCTTCCAAATACACTGGCCTCTGGCGCTGATTCATGACATAGTCATACCTTGGGTCATTCAGAAACGCATCCTCGAAATGAGATGTCAAAATTGCCTGACCCTCCAAACCCCGTCGAGAAAGTCGAGGCGCACCAGGCACCCTTCCAGCAGCCAGTGAATCATTACCTCTAGCCTCCTGCCTCGCAGATCCCTCTCCGTGCTCCACTTCACCTCGATGCATAGATCTACTTCCGCCTTGGGGCCCAATGAGCCCACGGACCTGCTTTTGCTTTGCCAGGTAGTGAAATCCTGTAGGGCAATACGCCGAGGCTCGCGGGTAGGGAGGTCTTTCTTCCTCTACAAGAGTAGACACCGCTCTTCCTCTCAAATGGGTGTAGGCTTGGTGGTAATATCTCTGAGAGGCCAACTGTAAGATGTGTTGTTGATATGGAAGAGGTACTTCACCCAGTGGTCCTGGGATGAGGTTCGTCAGGGGTCGAGCATCTTTAGCGGCTTGCTCATCTTGTTGTTCAGGGCCTGCGGGTTGTTTGCCTTTGTCGCATGGCTTATAGTTCTCCTTCATGTCTTCGGATGCATCATGTGTCGCATCTGAATCGTAGCCGTCATCTTTCATCGTAACGTCTTCGTCAGGGGCATCTGCCGGTGGAGGTGTAAGTCTTCTCTTAATAGTGCCCAAGAAGGGATCTCCCAGCTCAGGATACCGATATGGGCCCGTAGACAATTCAGGAGCGGGAAACTGAGCCATGAGCCGCCCGAGTTTCTCTGGGTCAAGCCAGCCAAGCTCCATCGAACCCAGCATCTGTTGTTTGTCGATAGCATCCTGCAGAAACTCCCACTCAATATCCAGGCGAAGAAAGTCAAGCAGGCCATTCTCTGTATACTCCAGAAACTCCTCAACTACACCAGAGATCTTCAGTCCCTGCAGAAACTCGACGCCTTTTTGTTTGTCTCGGTCTGGAACATTGTCAGTGCAGAGAGGAGGACGATGTTCACGTAGAAGCTCTTGGACAGTCTGTCTCTTCTCAAGAGCATGTTCAAGCAGGTCAGCGTGAGGTATCTTCTCGACACACTCTTGCCAGATCCGCCAACTGTAATATTCGCGGAGGTAAATCTCCATAAAATCCTTGACCTGTTGGTTGCTGAGATGCAAGATGAGACTGGTGACTTTTGCGAAACGGTTGTTGTTGCTGAACACACGGAGGATAATCCACTTCACACCCCAAGAGAGATCATCCTATTGTCTTTCTCGGGGCGGAGGTGTGGTGTTGTTGAGATGTTCCATGATGGTGGTGTCGAGGTTGAGTATTGAGGACGCGTCGTGAGATTGTGAGGTCGCCTCGGGAGCAAGAAAACATGAAATGAGACTCTAGAAGAGGTTGCCAAATAAACTCAGTAAAGGTTCCCTTAAACTTAGACTAGATTGCCCAAGTTGTTCATCACCTTAGATAAGGGTTTCAAGTTTTTCTGCCTCTCCCTGGTCGAGAGCAAGTCAGTAACAAAGTGAAGATAAAAAAGTCTGAGATCCAAGCATCACGTCTGTAGCTCTTGGTGTAAGCGATGAAAGCAAAGTGTGTATCAAGAATGAGTGAGAAGAGGATAGAAAGTGTTTTGAGTTGAAGTGCGTGAATGAAGGACGCGAAGATGTTGACAATCAGGGACCAAGATAACCGAGACAGACAATTGACAACCATGTGACAATCTATAACTCACACGTGCTTGTTTGAGAACGCGATGATTCAAGAACTAGTTGTCTCATCAAGGTCAGATTGTCTGTCACTCATTGCCAGGTGTCGACAGCTGTCAGCCACAGACTCAACAGTCAGTAATCAGCTCATACATGTCAGCGAATCAGTCACTCGGGACAACAGTCTCTTTCATCTCTTATCAAAAAAGTGATAGGTTCTTTGTTAATTATAAAAAAGAGCCTCATTCAGGCACATAAAGTCAACCCCTAGACACCGTCGGCTTTGAAGTTGATGAGAGTACGGATACGCCACTCACTCATGATAATGACTTCACCAAGCTTCAGCTGCTCAAAATTTTTACATTCATTTAGTTTCTCACAAGTAATGCTGCAGAAACTGTGGTCATAACGTCTGGCTCAACTCTATGTTCCATTCTTTAGCAATTCATTCGAGGCAGGCCAAGACACACTTCTCAGACGATATTATGAGATTAAAGTATAGCTCTATAAGCAACAACTGGTGACCCTCCAGCATCTCAAGATCATCGAAAACAGAATACAAAACAAACAATCCCACTGCCGTAAAATATCGGATATAGGAATCCGACACTGCCAATAAGTATACAGGGTATCTAAACCAGTCCAAAACGCCATACCTCTACTCTACCTCGGGTGAATCAACCGGCATCTCTACATATCCACGAACGGCGCAAACGATCCTCTACCATTGAACCGATCCTGATCCTGCGCAAAGTCCCCCTCATCGTCAGGATCCTCACTCGTATCCATCATATCGTCAATATGTCGCTTCGTATGTGCCGTGTTGGGGGTTACAGCCCGCTCCATAGCGACTTGTGAGCGCGCCCGTAGAATATCCTCCCAGCACTGCAGCTTTCGCTTGGTGTCCTCGTCGAAAGCGCAGCAGAATCGCTGTATGCTGATGAATTGAACCGCGGTGATCATGTCCTTTCCAAAAACTGCCATGATGTAGGCTGCAGCGATGGCCGCTGATCTGTCGTTGCCCGTCTCGCACGTGAGGAGGACTTTGCCCCGGCGGAATGCGCTTGGATCAACGAGCAGTTCGCCGTTTCTGTTTCGACCCTTGGCTTGACTGTGATACACCGATAGAAGATGGTCGTTGATCAGTCGAATAATATCGGGGAACGAACTGATTAGCTTATCGTTGCCTTCCAGATCGATGTACCGGACCTCAATGTTGAGCGTTTGCGCAGCCTTCTCGACACCCATAAGCTTCACGCCCGCCATACGCGCATCCCTCGCCACAGCAATCATAGTAATACCCTCCTCCTGCAGCCACTTGATATTCTTAGCTATGCTGTTGGGACCGAGGTACAAAAAGTCCACTAGCTTCTGGGCGTCACGTCGCTGCTCGTAGGACCAGTCTGCCGCGCGATCTGTAGCGATCTGCTGCATGTTTTGCGTGATGATCTTGACATCGTGGGCCGTCAACTGACTCGAGTCGACGTGTTCGTACGATGGGAGGAGGATGGGCGCTGCGGAGACACCGCATTGTCCTGTCGGTGGGATGTGAATGAATGGCGGGCTTGGAGCTCGACGGACGTACGGTGCCGATGGCACGGCGTTGTTGGCGAAGGAGGGGTGAAGACCGCTCGACTCCATTGTGGTAGTCGTGAAACAAGGTCCGACGATAACTGTAGAGACGGTTTTGCTGTGCAAGAGATTGTGTAAGAGCAATGAGGAGTCGAAGTTCAAGCTTGAGCTAGAGTTGTCAGCGTGAAAGAAAGTGGAGAGGGACGGGAGCCTCGCTCAGCTGAGATGCCCACTACAAATAGGCTGCTGACAGGGGTCAGTGCCCTTGAATGACGACAAGTGGAGCAACCCGGGAGCCCTACGGTCCCTGAATTTCGAGATTCGGGAGAGACGTTCGATTGGCTGCAACTTGGACAAACAATAACAACCAACAACTAAAGTAGATGATCTGAGTCATTGGACAAACAGAAAGTTAATAAAGAGCGCAAGACAAAGGTTATTCTTTTTTGGCTGCTGCCTGAAATTGAAGGCTAACTTTGAAATTTGCGAGTTAAGACGAACTGCCTAAACTCTAAGGTGTAACACGAACTGCATGTCTCAGAAGCAGACAAACATGTTGCAAACACTAAAATCTCATCTGAAACAAAGGCACGTGCGGAAAATAACCATAATAGTTCATGTACGCATCATCTATTGTACAAACGTGGTGATACATTGCTCTAATAATAAAGTTACATCCAATCCATCTCTATACAGTCCCAATTCAACGCCGTTCATATGCCATGTCATGTAGGTAATATACAATCATCCTGACGTCGGAGCAGCTGCCTTCCAGTCCAGCTCATCTCCAATCGGTGTATCATCCGACTCTTGCTCCAGATCCTTAAGATCTGCCTCTCCCAGCTCTTCACGCGACGTTGTCGTCTTGCGCGCTTCCTTTCTGTTCCGCATTCGGATGCCCTTGAGGTCTGTTTCTGTGAAATCAAGTCTCTCCAGTGTATCAATCAGCTTTTCTTCGACGAGGGATCGGACGTGGAATGCTAGCTTTTGATCACGGAACATGCCGCTGAATCGGTAGGATAGCCAGATATACTGATTAATAGCAGCGTGCAGTGACTCAAGCCTGTGAAGATAGTCCATCGACGTACCCTTGAACGTCTTGAAGTCGATGTCAAGGTTCTCCAGAGGAATTTCTTTAATTCTGAGAAGTGTGCCGTCTTCGCTGTTAGCGACGATCCTGGCGAGGGCTCGCAGAACAGATATTGCGTTCTGAGCTCGTGTATTCACGGGCAAGTTGGTGAACAAGAGTCGATCATAGATCGTCAGAGGGATATCCTGGACGTGATCGGCAATCTCTAGCTTATCTGGAGAAATGTGGATTCTGTACTGCTTGCTCACAGACGCTAGCTCTCGAATGCGCATGAGGATGAACGATAGAGGTGTCCCCTTGGGAAAGTATGTTGAGAAGCGCTCGATAGCAGCAGCCGGGGGTGAAATGTACGCGGCCTCGATATCATCAACTGTGGCGTCGAAAGCTCGATGCACCGACCTGAGATCTTGGCTATCCATTGTTGTGACATAGCCAACCTTTTTCTCCTCCTCAACAGCGACGTCGGCATTTTTCCCTGCCTCGGCGGCGTTGCGGACAGTTCGATATCGTCCAGCTCGACCACCAATCTGCTTCAGCTCAGGGTGCGTGAGCATTCTGTTGTGGTTTCCATCAAATTTGGCCACTGCTTCAAGAATAACTCGACGAATCTCCAGGTTCAGACCCATACCGATAGCATCACTGGCAACAATAAAGTCGTAATCGTTGTCGGGGTCGTTGAAGAGCGCTGCTTGCTGAACGCGCACTTCAGGTGGTAAAGATCCGTAAATAATCGCACATCGTCGTCCAGTCTTCTTCTCAATCGTTCGTTTCAGAGCGTGCAAGTTCAGACGACTGAATGCGACAACCGCATCTCCCTTTTCAAGACGACTGAAGTCACCGTCTAGGGCCTCATCCATGGTTTCCAGAGGACTTAGACGATCATATCGATGCACGATGCACTTATCGCCGATACCTGCGCAAATGCTCTGGATCAAACTCACAGTTCGCTCCTCACCACAAAGATGAACCTCCTTCGCTTGAACACCCAGCAGCGCAGAGGTCCAAGCGCTGCCACGATCCGGATCAGCCAGCATCTGAATCTCATCAATAACAGCGACATCATACCGCTCATTGAACGGAACCATCTCGACCGTACAACTCGTAAAGTACGTATCCGTATCTTCCGGCAAACGAACTTCCTCTCCCGTCAACAGCGCGCACGGCAATCCCTTAGCCTTGAGTCTCTGATAAACCTCGTTTGCTAGCAAACGCAACGGCCCCGCATAAACTCCTCGCTTCGAATTCTCCAACGCTTTCAAGGCTCTGTACGTCTTTCCGGAATTCGTCGGTCCAACGTGAACATGGATCGTGCGCTGCATGGCTCTCGTCGCAGGGAACCACTCATAAGGAAACCGAAAGTCCAACAGTCGCTTGTGGCTCTCCTCCAAACCCTTTGAGAAGCGCTGTCGAATGAGAAATGATTGAAATGAGTACTGGATTTCGTTTGTGAGACCCTTGATATCCTTCAAGATGAAGGCGTCGCGAAGATTCCAGAATAAGGGGTTCTTGACTCGGTCGGTGATGTTCTGCTCGGCCATGTCGAACGCTGAGTCTAGCACCTTCATAAACATTGAAGCTTGCTGATGAAGCTCATCCTCTCCTACACCCGCAGCAGACACAGAAGATTTGCTTGCATTTTTCATGACATCTTGAAACTTCATCAAAACAGTTGATCTGAACATTCCATGCCGTCCACTTGACTTTTTGTCCATGCCGAATCTCATTCTCTTCATGTCATTTCTGTCATCAGTTTTGGTCACCTGAAATTGGTAAGTAATGTCCTCAAAATGAGAAAATGAAACATACCAGCTTTGAAGGAAATTCAGACTTCTTATCTCCAGCCTTTCGGGCTTCGACCTTGTTCGGCCCATGTTTCCTCTTAGTTGGAATCGGCGCTCTTGAAAGTCTTGGTGAAGTTGATATCGTCCTTCTCGTCACCGGAACAATGGAAGCTCGCAAGCCTCCAGCCCGGAGTAAAAAACTCATTATGACAAAACAAAGAGTAAGCCAAACATGCTCCTCTCAAAAACGAAAGAAATAATCGTGAAATGACCGTGTCTTTTGCACGAGGGCGAATGCGACCAAGTCTTGCCATCATATGAAAACCCGTCTCAAAAAATTCCCATGAGACGGAGATTCGTTCCGCCGGCCTCCGTGCGTTCGCATGAGAGTGGGGAATGACGATGAGACGCCGCGACCAGGCAGAGTCGTCATTGTAGACTTGTTACTTGACTCTAACTTGACTTGACTTGGGTTAATTATCTTGGTTACCTTGCTTCCATTTCTTTCTTCAGCCTCGTCCTGAGGGTTCATCTTGAATCGCCTTATCTTCAATACCACTCAATCACTTCATCAACACTAGGCGCAGTCTCGCCCATCATGGCATCGTCATCGACTCCTGCGACTCCTTTGCTCTAGTCCGTCAATCATTATCAATATTGACAAACACAGCTAACAATCTACAGCTCCTGTATCGCGCATAATACTACGATCCTCTCAGAATGCACGACATCGGCCTCATCCCAAACCTCATCCCTCGCCTCCCTCATCCTCCCCAAGATCGAACACACAAACCCTCAAAAGCTCACCTACACCCATGGCCAGCACCAAATCCACTATGTCTCCGAATCTCCATCTGAACATCGCGAATCCCCTTCCGCAGGCGGTCTAACATTCCTCGTCATCGCCGACTCTTCCCTCGGCCGTCGCGTACCATTCGGTTATCTCTTCGAGATCCGCAAGCGCTTCCTGCAGCAATTCCCCGAGAGCACTGACTTCTCCGACATGCCCAACTACGGCGCAGCGTCGTTCAACTCGGAACTCAAGTCTCTTATGATTGAATACGGTACTACAAGCGGAGGTCGCGACGACGCCATCGGAAACGCCAAGCGCGAGATCGACGACGTTAGGGGGATCATGACCAAGAACATTGAGAGTCTTCTTGAGCGCGGCGAAAGGCTGGACTTGCTGGTTGACAAGACGGACCGTCTCGGCGGCAGCGCGCGAGAGTTCCGCGTGCGCAGTCGGGGCCTCAAGCGCAAGATGTGGTGGAAGAACGTCAAGCTCATGGCACTCTTGGCACTCGTAGTATTCCTCATCATCATGGCTATTGTGATCGCTGTCAAGAATGGGTCTGGTTAAGGTAGGGTTTGTGATCGCGGAGCCATTCCTTTCAATTATTTCCTTCTTGTTGAAACTGTGTATTTCCTAGGCGAACAGATGGGACGGACAACCCGGGCAAAAGGGTATAATTATGCAACAAAGTCCTCTTTTCAATCAATCAAACTGATACCCCAAATATCAATCCATCTCTCAACGTTGTCGTAATCGTGTAAATGTGTCGTAATCCACCGCTCCAAACACTTGGCGTCTCATCCTTTGTCGCTGGTTTATCATCACCCGAATGTGCAAAATAAATCGTCGGTTTTGTCTCCGATCCTCCATTTATGGTCTCATAGCTTCGGTTTTCTCCTCTCACTTTCTTGATAAACATATCCCAGCGTCACAGGACTAGCAACCGATCCCATAGTCAAAGAAGTCGGCGCTCTTCGGAACCTGTCTGTGAAAAATGCCGGGTGTAGCGAAGAAGCGCACGGAACAGGTTTAAGCGGCGGCGGTTGTGTCGCCGGAGGACAAGCAGCGCCCATTTCGGTATGTTTTATGGCGGATAAATTAAAAACAGAGACTAAAGTGACGATGAGTTATCACATTCTCTGTAATTTGGGGGATGTAGTATCAAAGAGGCACGGTATATATCTTACCTTGCGCCGAGGTCACTGTTGATCTTCTCCACGTGCTTCGGTAATCACACCGATGACCTTAATTCTAGCGGCCGGAATGGAAGACTCGGAATGGATTGATGATGACGGAAGCTCACCGTAGCGTGTCTCATGTAACAAGGACCAATTGACAAGTCCGGGGAATCGGGGAGACATTTACCGAAGCGGGGAGCCCTGTGCAACATCGAGATAGCAAGCCCTCGTAATGTGATATATTGCGGTATTCATTCCTTCATTCATTCGATACACTAGAACAATGCAATAATACGTCATACAAACGTTCACTATGACTAACCAAATCGTAAACCCATCCCAACTCCAGCGCCTGTAGCCCAGCCATTCCCATAAGAGGCACCTTGATCATCCGTGGATATACCCAAACAAAAGAAACTCCTTCATCCCCGCCATTGCTCCATCGGGTTCTCCCTCTCTTCTGCAGTCGCCGTGAACCTCGGTTGATAATCATCGTGGCTCCCACGATGTCTCCTGTCTTGTCCTCTGTCAACACCCGGCGTTGGCTGGTTTGAGAGAATTCTCTCTGCTTCACCGTCGCCTTCTTCAGCGTCTTTGCCATCTCCAAAGACTTTGTCAACATTGCCATCTTTCTCAATTCGCTGCATCAGATCCTGATCGCCGGGGAAATAGACTCGACGAATAGCTTGAACAACCAGATCAATGACAATGAGCACGATAAGCTCGAGCAGTACGAGCGTCCACCATTGTAGTGTGCGACCAAAGTTGTCAATAAAAGCGTCCCGCACAATATAAGGGCCAAAACTCTTGGGTTTTATGCCTGACAAGGCTAGCATCCACAAGAACCAGCCAGCGATAGATATCAGACAACCACCAAAGGTAACAACAGTTTTGGTGTGCACTTCAAGGATCCTGCAAGAGTCAGTACAGCTCAACAACACATATCAGAGAACTTACAAGAGCTTGATGTTGATGAAAATAACAGCAACAGTGAAACTAACCATACCCATAGCAAAGATACTGTTATCCCGATCATAAAAGATCTTGTCATAAACACACCACGTAAAGTACCAGATCACAAAACTCCCCGCAGCACCCATGAACATCCATGCAAAGTACTGTGAGAATTTGAATCCGAGGTTCCTCTGTCCAAAAGTGTACAACTCTGGCACTTTCATCAACGTCTCTGCACGAAGATCCTTCTCGAAAATACCGAGAAGAATAACAGGAAGTGACGTAAAGGCACTATTGAAGACGGTCAAACTCCATGATTCGTACAGTGACGTGCCAGAGTATCCGTTATAACGCTGGTAATGAGCTTGCACGATGAAGAACAGGACTTCCTTCCAGAAAGTTGCAAGCACATACTTGCCGGTCCTCATGTAGTTCCACCGGCCATGAACGAAGAGCAGCTTCTGAAGAAATCGGAACTGGGCAATTGAGTAGTCCGAAATTCGAGCAGCCTGTAAACCCTCGCGACCAGAAATACCAATGCCAACATGAGAAGCCTGGATCATACCGATATCGTTCGCACCATCTCCGATTGCCAGAGTCATGCTCTTAGGCACATATCTTCGAATCGAGCGAACGAGGTTGGACTTTTGCGAGGGAGAGGCTCGACAGCAGATGACAGAGTCAACACGTACAACAAGGTCATAGAAAAGAAGAGACAACTCATCATCTTCGTCGATCTTGGCGAGTGTCTGTCCGTCAAAAACCACAACGGAATGCGGAATCATGCCACGGCTGACATCATTGAGAGTCGCAGTAATCGTCTCCTTCAGTTCGCCCAAAGTAGCATCAAGAACATAAATCTCTGACCAAGGTTTACACACACGAGCAGAATGACCAATATTAATAGCCGTCTCTCGCTTGTCGCCCGTAAGCATCCAGACTTTGATGTTGGCTCGGCGCAGCTTATCAATGGTGTCTGGGACTCCCGCCTGAAGCTTGTCTTCGATTGCCGTCGCTCCGGCAAGCTCGAACCTCTGCTCAATAAGCTCTCCAGCGGCTTCGATGCGTTCCTGACGATCGACCAAGCTTGTCTCAGCTTCTCTGTACTTTGCTTTCCAAGTGCGATAAGAGTCCTCGTCAATGTAACGGTAAGCATACATAAGAGTTCGGAGACCCTCGCTGGCGAAATCGTCGACGTGTTGGAAGCACTTCTCAAACACAGCGCCTTCAGTCGCAGCCATTGATTCATCAATCTTGCGCTCAGCATCATCGAATGAAGGCATTTGGGCAAGACTCTGTCTAGGGCTCATCATCTCGGTGGAAGTACGAGGTGATCGAGCAAGCTGCTGTGACAGACGCTTCAAATCAGTGGAACGTCGTCCCAAGCTCAATCTGAGACCTTCTCGATTAGACGATTCAGCCCTGGAGAACCCAAAACTATTGCGAGGACTTCCATAGGGACTACCATAAGGACTGACGCTCTTTTGGGAGTTGATCCGCTGCAAAGCCTGATCCTGCCGAGAAGCTCGTCGCTGACTTGCCCGACGACCGATATTCTTGGCAGTTTCTTCGGCAAGATTACTCAACTTTAGACGCTGCATGATGACATTGTCGGCACCCTTGCAGAAGATGCATATACGTCCATCGGGCATGCGAATGATGATCGACATTCTCTTCCTTTTACTGCTGAATTCTATCACATCCAGCACCTGATACGTCTCGGTGTATAGGGAACCATCTGCATCTCGGGCCTCCAATTTGATAGCTTGTGCAGGCCGATCAATAACCAGATATCCCAGGTCTTTGGCAGCTTCAACAAGAGCAAGTTCATCAGGTGAAGCAGCTTGGAATGTGATGTCGCCATCATCGGTTTTCTCAGGAAGACAAGTGTGGCAGAGAGCAATGCACAGCAAAAAGTGCTTTACCTTTCGCGAGAAAGTTGTGTTTGGCTTCCTCTGGATGTAGTCCAGCAGATCTTCCGTCTTCATGTCGGCGTTCTCAGCTGTATTGACGGTGGATTGCCAATGGCTTGCAGACCTTGTCGACATGGTTCTAATAGGCTCTGGTCGAGATCCGCTTCCACTTGTATCGTCTAAAGTCTTGGCATGGCCTGTATTCTTTGCCGCAGAAAAGCTTGCCTTGCTTTTACCCTTTTTCGGTCGTTCCGACTCTTCAATTCGTCGACGCATCTCATCTTGATCTCTCTGCACGTCCATATCATGCAGACAAGCGACACCAGCGACCGACATTTTCCGAAAGCGCATAATGTTTTCTGTCAGAGTACCCGTCTTGTCAGAAAAGACATAGCTGACTTGGCCCAAATTCTCGAGGATAGTGGTCGTATTCGCAACCATGGGCGTGTCCGATATTGGGTCATACATCTCGGCATCCTGAAGCAAGTATAGCTGACCCAATTTGATAATTTCAAGACTGATATACAGCGACAAGGGGATCAGTGTGTTGAACATAATAATGTACCCAAAGAAGATTTCCTTAAAAGCGACACTGCCATTATAGAAAGGGAGTCGCCTGATGTACCAAGCGAAATCCTCGGTTTCATCTCGCCACAGGTAGTAACCAATAGTTAAACCCATTGTGAGCATGAGAACGATGAAGATTTGGACCATGATCATCTTATTGATAACGGATTGCATGGCGGGTTTCTTGGCGCGGACATTCTTGTTGGCGTTCATTCGAATCTTGCACTCCTCGCCTGTGTTCACAATGATACCCAGGGCCTCAGCAGTGTTGCGGAGAGTAGATCCACGGTAAACGACATTGTTCATGGACAGTGGCAGAGTTTCGCCATCGACAGTTACTCGACCGTCGTAGCTGTAAAGGTCCAGGTTAGGATTTTCAGAGATGACAGTAGCTTGTGTCGCACGAAGTCCTTCGAGGGTGTTGCATCGCTCGGCGAGCAAGGGACAAGCCTGTTTACTCTTGAGGTTCGTCTCACCATCAAGAGCCATGGTGTCGATGTACGCAATGCCATTAGGACCGGTAGCATGCAAAAGCACAATGTCCGCAGGAACAGGGTCATCCCGGCGCAAACGAATCACATCGCCAACACGAACATGCTGCCATTGTACCGAAGTCCAATCTCCCTTTCCGCCCAATTTGGCGGTCCCTGCGGTGCCTGACTCGAGATCATCAAGCATGTGCTCTTCACCACTCTCAGACGCTTTTTCCTTTTTCCTCCTCATTTTCTCAGCGTGTCTGACACGGCCTTTTTCCGCATTTCGATCCGTCAGAATCCAAGCCTCACTTCGATTTTCCAGGCGATCAAGTCGATAGCGCCTATAATCATCCCATCCTTCCTTGGCCATACTGAATGCGACGAATACACCCAGAGGTACAATAGTAGTCCATCTTCCGACAGTACTCAGACCAGGAACCATCTGAATAGAACCAACAACAAGGAAGTAAAAGTTTCCAAGCTTGCTAAACTGAAAGATGAGTTGCATCGGGATGAAATCATAGATAGTGTAGCGACTTGAGCGGATGAAGTTACTGCAGTACGGCTTTCCTGCACGCTCGTCGATAAGACCATTGGCACTTCGCTGCGGTGGATTGAGAGGAATATGGCGACCGTCGGGTAAAGGTTCGAGGGGTTTTTGGCGAAGAATTGTCTCGAGAATGACCTTTTGGTGGAACTCTCCAAGCTGTTTTTTGGTGCGATCTTTCCATGTTGGTTTTGCGCCAGGACCAATTCTTCGCTGACGTCTTTCTCGGAGATATTTCTTGATATCGGCGCGCACTGAGGATTTGGTACCGTTTCCGCCAAACCCAAAACTGGTCTTGTCAATGGGCGAAGTCAATTCCTTATCGGTTCGGTCCGCAGAATCGGGAGGTTGGTCAGTTGACAATTCCGTCCTCGAAGGAATCGGTCGTAATTCGTAAGGGCCGCTCGCTCGTGGACGAGAATCATCATCGGGTCGTCTAGTTCTGGACCTCGATCCAGATCTCGCGTTGGTATCATCTGCGGAAGATCGTCGCTGGCGATCATTGTTGGGGTCTGTGTAAGAGCGCCCTGTATTCCGTGGTCTCGAGAAATTGGTCGAGGTTCGAGGATATCGCTCATCGAGAGCAGCAAGATCACGAGCTATTTCACCGTCGGTGTCATTTCTCGGTTGCGAAGGACGTCGCCCGCTATTATCGCTGGGGTATGGAGGAGCCATGTTAAGGCCGTTGAATCGGCGGTAGCATCTGGAAAAACGTTGGAGCTGTGGAGTGGTCGTGGGGACGCGCCGGGTATAGTTAGATTGGAGCGGTATTGAAACGAGATGATGGCCTAGGAGAGATTCCTTGTGTAATCCAGGAAAGAAGAAAGAAAACGAGAGAATAAGACGACTTGCGGAGGAGTTGGAGAATGTGGATGTTTTGTCAGAATTGAGTTATTAGGCTGGCTGGGCTGGCTGGCTGACTGGGCTGGGCTGGGCAACGGGGATCGTATACAGCCCGAAGCGGCCTTTACTCCAATGGATGAAAGCCAAGGATGTTTCTGTAAGCTACGCCTACCATTCGTAATCCTTCAATCTCCGCATGAAAAGCGTTATCATCCATTGATTCACTACAGTTTCTGCTATCCTTCACTGACAATTCATCTCATCCGGATCTTCGGAACCTCTTCGTGTCTTGATGCTCCCCTCACGAATTAACTTTGCAAGCATGACGAGGTGTATTGAGGCGCAGCATTGCACTTATCATCACTTGGAAATCCTCGCAGTCCGCGGGTACTATACAGGCTCTGCATCGTACAAGCTCGGCCTGATTGGCACCGTTAATTCCAGCCAAGTCGCTAACTCGTAGCTTAAATCAAGCCATCTAATCTGGCGACAAAATAAGCTCATGCATTGATTCCGTTTCACCTAAAAACAATGGAGATTGAAGACCTGGGGAAATAACACCGACTGACTGAGTTATTCAGACCCCAGATTAGTCTATTCTTGTCTTTAAAGGCTGACCAACACTTATCACACGTGCAGTTTAAGTCCAATCATAGCTCACTGCGCCTCGAAATATACGCAGCTTAATCCGCAGCCGTATGTATGAAGACAGTGAGGAGAAGATAAAACGGGTGGACATAAAGACTCGAAGACTCGAGGATACGCGGCTCAGCCCTGGTGGTACAAATCTCTTACACGGTCCGTTGTTACTCCCACATCTTCCGACTGAGCCGCGTCACGACCTGGGCTACTGGGTTATAAGACATTGACCAACCTTTCATCCATCCATCTTGGTACCTCATTAATATGGGACATGCTCTGGCTAATAAATCTGATAATGATAAGACGATCTAATATACTGCTTATTTATATATGCTTATTTATAAAAGTCCTCCCCTTTGAATCACATCTACACCTTCTTGTCCAACCTGTCAGACTCAGCCATGCTGATCTCTGCACCTCTACCTCTCACGGTCCCCTCGGAGTCCGTTCATGTCACCCAAGGCTGCGCCTTGTAACATTCTCACAACGATCCTACCTCCGAATCATCCGTTCCTGGAATCACAATCACACAGCCTGTCTTCGTCACACAATCACAAAAGTCAATCACACAGGCAAACTCAGTGAACATAACCCCATTTTATTCAGCAATTCCACCCTATAAAAATACCCATGCCTTCGTGTCCAACTGTAGGCTTCCCTTGAAGTACACGTCTCAATTGACGCCTACCGAGGACAGCAACCCAGCTGCTCATAAACTCCAATGTGCCTCAAAGCACAAAACCAGACAAAGAAAAAAATATCCCAAAGCCCACCATTAGAATAATGAACCTAACAAAAGCCGCCGGGGCTTCTCCCCAACTTTCGACGTGATACAAAGAAAACAAGCTATCGAAAATATTAAACACCATCATCTGTGCTTTTACAAAGACAATGCGTGTGCAGATTAAGTCCAAGACAAGCGTGCGGTGGTCAGGCAACGCTGTTCAAGGAAAATGAAGCCGAGTGACAGGGTCGTCGTCGCAAAGTGTTGAACAAGACCACCCAAGAAATAAACAGGTCGCGGTAAAAGATTTAAAATGAAAGTACTTCAACGCGGGAAAGAGTTATACGATCGCTGTGTTGTGCCCGACATACATGACCGATGTCAAAGAAGTGTATCGTCATGCAAGTTCATTCATGGCCGTAGTGGGGAGGAGAATCGACCAAACTGACACCGTCGGTATCAATACTGGTTTGGTAGAATTGAGAAGATGACAAGGAAAGTCGCCTATATGAAGCTGGCGGAAAACAAGAAAAGGAAATCCCAATGGTATAATTTGCCCAAACGCCCTGGTATGATTGACATACTACAAAACACCACCAACACCTGTACCCGCCCTATACTCTTTTAGTTTCCTTGGTGAGCTTGGGGCATTGCCTCGGGGGATAGGCTTGACGGGTCAACTGCGTCAAACTGCACAAGCTGATCCATGTCGAGGTCTGCTTGTTGGTGTTGCACGAAACCAGGCGAGGTTGTGTGCATGGGCAGGTTGATGGTGTGCTTGGAGTACATCTCATTCAGGCTCGCTCCATCCTCCGAAACAGCACAAGATCCGTCGTTCATGGGATACAAATCAGCTGAGCCAGGGCGTCCCATCATTGACATGGGAGGCGACTGCTCAAGGATGGAAGGCTCGCCAGGGCTGTTGAATGGGAGAGGAGAAACAGAAGTGGGAACACCTGTGTCGGGGTTAACCATTGGTGACAGGAAACCATGGCTATAAGGTGTGTTGTAGCTCGACTGAGGAACCTCAGGACCAGGGGGGAAGAAGCCTGGGCTGGGAGGAAATTCGGCAGGAGAAGCAGTGGTGGCAGACATGGGGTATTGACGCATGTCCAGGCCGAATCCTGCCTGAGTATCAATGCGCAGATTAGGAGCCATGTTTCCAGGAGGCTGAGGAATAGGCGCAAAGATGTGAGGGTTGTGCTGGGGAGGAGGAGGCATCTCTCCAGGAGGTTGGATGTAGAAGGAAGGCATCGGCTGGTTCTGGAACATGGCGAAATCAACAGGTCCTGGAACTGATCGCGAACGTTGACGCTTGTGGCCAGGTCCGGGACGCATGCCAGAGTGCATCTGGTGAATACCCCACTGCTCCTGGTACATGCCGACATGGGGTTGAAAGCTGGGCTGGGATGAGGGTCGGGCGGTCGGGGAGACAGGAGCCGAGACGGAGAGGACGTGAGGGTCGTTGTAGGGGTGAGGGTTGTGGCGGTTCATGAAGGACTCGAGAGAAACCAGCTTGGCGAGCTGGCCACTGAGAACCTTGGGGTTTCCACCGAGGTGGTGGACCAAGCACTGGGTAGCCTGAAGATCCTCGGTGAAATCACCACACTGGAAGAATCCGTTGGTGGTGGGAGATGAGTCCATGAAGAAGTTGGGGGGCCTGTTCAACTCAATGACAATCCCTCCAAGCTTAGTTGGGTCTCCTTCGCCATTCTCGAGGAAGATGTTCTTGATGGAGGAGAAAGGGTACTCGATCTTGTAGCCGGCCTGCTCGTTGTTGATATAGTAGGTCATGGTGCACTTGTCGGGTGAGTAGAAAATGATGAGATCCATCGTGTTTTGTCCAACTCGAGTCCACTTTCCAATGCTAAGGGATCGGCAGGTAAGATGATGAATCACTGCTGTTCAGTTAATACACCGTTTACGTGGCGGGTCGAAATACTCACAAACTTTGCCCTGACCTCCCTGGTCGCCACCGAGCATCATGTTACCATGACCAAAGGGGAGCAGTCCAGTACGGCCGAGATAACTTCCGCCGAGACCCTTGCCAGATTCCATGGCCTGCATAGCGAGATAAGCTCGCATTGACTCGGGAATTGAGTCGATGTCTTCGCCAGTCTCCAGACTCTTCTTGGCCAACAGCTTAATCTTTGCTCGTCTACTACTGTCAGCGAAATTCTACGACTCTCATTCTCTCACATACCTGTTTTGGAACCAAATCTGAACAGACCTTTCGGTCATGTTGATTTCCTCGGCAATTCTCTCACGGACGGTGGCAGTGGGTGTGGGGTTGTTGTTGAATTCCATCTCCAACGTCGTCAATTGATCCTGTGTAGCACGCTGTCGCTTCTGGTTCTTTTGCTGTTGAGTGAGAGTGCTCTTGCGGGGAGGTCGTCGGGAAGCATTGTTGGCGGCTGAGGCAGAGGGAGATGGTGTCTCTTTTTTCATGGAGGCTGAGACAGGGGTCGGGACAGATGGTGAGGATGTTGAGTTGGGTGTGGTGACCTCGGGGACATTGCCCAAGGCCATAGGGTGTTCAATCTCCGTGGCCATTGCTAAAAAGTAGATCGCGGGATGCGATCACTAGATGCAGGTTGAAATTATAAAATAAAATGAAACTGGTCGAAATCGGATGCTGTGAAGCGATTGTCGTCGATTATACTTGAAGCAGACGCGTTCAAGTGAGCTGGATTATCAGACAGAAAAGACGGCGGAGCCAAAATCGACGAGTCGGTAAAGGAGCGTAGTGAATGACGGTTAATTCGGTAGTCAGTTCAAATAAAGAGTGTATTCCTTGATCTGCAGAACAGAATAAGGAGGTAAGAATAAAGTATCGTGATGGCGGATGTGCCGGTCTCGAACGGTTTTGGGCGTCTTAAAAACGTTGTGGACGTGGGAACGATCCTGGTGTAAGAGCTGTTTGAGCTTGGTAGAGCCTAAAGAAAGAAACGGACCCGGAAAGAGTGACGGGAACCGAAGTTTGGCTTGAAGATTGAATAATTCAAGAGAGTGACTTAAGGAAAGAAAAGAATGAACAAAAAGACGAGGGAGAAGAAGCGGAAGAAGCGGTCACAAGGAGTGTGGACTGGCGATGCAAGATGGAAAAGAGAAACGGACGGGGCACGGG
>JAAOAT010000187.1:49412-73717 GCA_013186855.1 Fusarium ramigenum | reverse complement strand
GATTTTCCTTTAGCACGTTCATTTGTTGGATCTTAACCTGGCGAAAAAGTGGCCTTCCGATGAGGTGCCAAGTTCCGGCCTAAGGCAGAAAGCTGATTAAGTCCCGTTCCATCTGTTCCAATATGATTAAGGTGCCTGTGCTATCCAATCAGTAGTCAGAAGTTTTGCTATAATTAGATACGCGGAAAATGACGTGGCCTTTATGATTACTGGCGCAACTGTCTTTTTGCATGGAGATAGCTTTGGACAGGGTCCAAGAGCAAGGCAACGCACAAGAGCGTTGCTTGAAACGGTTCATCCTTAGCTACTGTATCCTTACTGTCTTCTACGTACGTGAAACAAGGTGAATCCTGGGATATTAAAGCTGTATTTCTCTCCCAGGGCTTAGATCAGTGATCGAGCTGCAGCCAGTCAAAATAAGGAACGAGCCGCTGAGCCAGGCCCACAGTGGCCGCTGCACGCCCCAACCGCCCTGACCTAGACATAATATTTGATAGGGCGCTTGGATATGCGTCCGCTTCAAATCGTGTTCTACTTGACCCATTTAGACCCCCTGTGCTTGTAGGAGGGGTATCTAGTTGATGTGATTTGGCCCTTCAAGTATCGGAGGACATTAGACGTCTATAAGCAAGCGGCAAGACGGGGCTAGAACGGTAAAGAACCTCGACCAGAGCGCTAAGAGGAGCCAATCACAACTGTCGAATGGAGCGAGGATGAGGTATTTCACCACAATGCTGCCTCACGGTTGACTGGAACATCTGAGTCTCTTACAACATTCTTCTGTCTTTCGATTTGTGTTTCAATCAGAAACTGACTGATTACAGATATTGCAATGGATCCTGGAAGCATCACCGGTATCGGTTTGGCGATTGTCCCACTTGCGGTTCAATCAATCAAATCACTCAAAGACACCGTTACTCGTTACAAAGGCCGCGACAAGACTCTTGCTAGGCTACATCATATGCTTGAGGATCTGGATAACATTCTGGAAGTGCTAGAACGAGCTATCGACTCAGAAGCATCGACGCGGGCTCTTCTGGAGGGCCCTGTCAGCAGATGCAATATCTTGTGCCGCGATTTCGAGACCGCCATGCAGGCATTCGGTGGAACGTCCAGGATGGGCTTTCGAGATTGGGCCAAGATGGAGTTTATGGCGGGCGACATTAATGAGTTCATGGACAGGTTAGCAGGATATAAAGCAACGATCTCAGTAGGTCTAGGTATTATCGTTATGTTAGTCTTCTAAACCTGGCCAACTTGAATCCTGTGACTAACTTTGGTTCTACCGCTATTTTAGGCAAACTTCCAAAGTCTCCCACGAAGTACTTGAAGAATACAACGAGACGATCCAGGATACAATGTACAGCCTTAATGTCAATCTACAACGCCTTGATGAAAAAATGGAGCTTCTTGTCCGAGAAAGCATAAGCATTAGCGCTTCGAATACGGGCACTGACCTAAGGGACGAGCGGGCTGTGACGGAGCAATGCCTCCGAATTTGCCAAGATGCCCGTTCTTTCATCGACTCACTGGCAGACCGGGAAGAAGCCCTAAGGGATCAGCCGCTCTCAGAATCTGTTTCTGATAGCGAGGCTCCGTTCGAGGCACAATTGCTTATACGCCGAACCTTGAATGAGAGTCGAGACAACCTCGCCCAGACCATTGGCCGGCTTCAGGAACGGCTGGACTCCATGGCAACAAGTGGGACGCCCAAGAGTGACGTTGGCTACCTACAGTTAGAAGGAGACTTAAAAACCTCAAAGCAGTGTTTAGAGCTGTGCAAAACTGCATCTGAGCAGGTTGCAAATCAAAAGGTCTATACTGTCGGAGAGATGATCGCTGATGGTGACAGCGATCAAGTAGTGATCACGACTCTCGCAGACCTCTTTAATGTCAAGAAGGCGTCGTCAACAAACAGATCAGCGCAGTGGATAGGATCCTTGTCGGATGATACAGCGCGACAAGTGTCTAAAGATCGGTACAGTAGTCGTTTCGGTGCTGTGGCCGCGGTTGGGGCTGGCAATGGCATTAGCACCATGCCTTCGACATCCAACACTCGCGAAGTCAACAGTAGCCTGGCACGACGACCTGGGAAGACAGGGCAGCCAACGGCGCCAGAGACAGTGCATAGGCGGCCTTCTGCAAATGAGATAAGAAAACGGGCGATGGAAGACGGTGATGAGAAGGAGAAACGCCAATAGAACAATCAACACGGCATCAAGGGCCTCAAAGGATTGGCCCGTGATAAATTCCATGCCGAAGCTGAGCATCATTAGCAGAGTGATAATTTCCTACATGCTATCCGAGAGGTCTACCAGTCAACAATAGAGGAGGATCGTCCTCTGCGGGATATCGTAGTGGAGGTCGTTAGTGCGCATCCAGAACTTTTGGTACTTACCTCAATGGTCGTCATATGACCAGCCCAAGGGCTATTTTAGGATTGATCGGAAGGTCCTGCATGTACTGTACAAACACCCCGCGATCGATGTGCTGTATCTTGAGTTACTCTCTTTAGGCCACGGAATTGACCGTCAGTCTAACTACAACACAGTAGGCCCCAGTTTTAGAGCCTCGCAGTATACCAACCCAGGCTATGAGATAGTACATTGTGTCATGGACCAGCTTTTAGGATAGCACATAATATCGTACCACAGCCCCTGGCATGGTACAGTACGTTCAGTATCATAGTGTATGCATTATTACAGCGCATTCCGCAGTCAACATCGCAGCATGTCTGATGTCCCAGAACACGTCCACTAAACCCTGACCCTACCTTGCCAGTCTCGCTCGCAAGGACTGCGCCTCAACAGCGAAAACATCTTTCTCATGCTTTTTTTGGCGCCCATTTCCTCTTCTGGTTTCTACCATTGACGTTGATGAGCCCAAGAGGTTGTCGGTCAAGGAACTCTGCCGTCATCAAATCCACGATCATACATCTCCTAGTACGTTTATCATAGAGCACATTGCGCGGCTCTGCGTCGCGGTGGAGGACTCCATGCTGATGCAATCGACCGAGCGCGGCGACGATTTCGTTGACGATACCTGCATTGGCTTCTCCCAAACCTTTCAAGACTGGTCGCCCGCCGTAGCTGAGGAACATGAAGTCTTCATACACGCCGCTATCGTAGTAACAGGGTTTGGTGAGATTAATGATACCGAGACAGACCGGAACAAACTTGTCTTGGAGGTCTTGAAGATAATTGTACATCTTCTCTTCGTAGCATAGACGCTCGGTATCATGGCCTCTAGTCCTTTCGCCACAAGTGTGTAGCCATGGGACGAGAGACGAAATTTGAAGAGGAATCCCCGTGATCCAGGAAGGGGGTGCGGTGGTAAGGAGATGGAGTCAAGATGGAAGACGGGACACTCAGCTCGTGGCTGAGGCTGAGGCCAGTGGCTTCCAACCGCGACTGATGGGGTTGCTCTGAAGCCGCTCAAGTTTTACGTGGAGGAATGCGCATTAGAAAGGAAATCCCGGGCTAAACATCGGTAAAGAGACAAGTAACCGTTTCGATGTAGATGCCTAAGGCATTCAGGCGTCAAATATTGTAGGAATGGATTTGAGGCCCCTTCAGTCATATGCCTCAAACTTGACCGAATCAGGCTTTGGTCGGCCTCCCGCAGGGTAGCTAGTCACGCATCGTAAATCGGGCTACTTCTACAAATCAAAAAAATGTAGCCCTTCATACCCGAAAGACGCTCTCCCTCAATTCCACCCTCCACCGACAAGTCCTTGTGGAGGATCCTTCAAAGTACATCTTCAACTTCTTGAACCGCTGTCGCGGTCCTCTGTGGCAATCGCGCTCGCTCCTTTTCAGCCCCTTTCTCGGACTGCCTTCATTTGGATTTCGCCTGCACTAAGATACACGAGATTTACGAGGTGTCGTCCACAATTACGCACTATGGCAGACTCAGCAAGAAAACCATACCTCCTCTCTATCTCCCTCAACCACCAGCCATATTTTGATCAACTCTGAATTCCAGTCAAAGGCGGGTTTTTTGCAAGCCAAGGACGCAGATTTGGCAGCACGTCTACTTTCAGAGCAGCCAAGCCCGACGGCTGTTCTTATAACCGACGAGTCACTCAGCGACAATCGAAACCGCTCCCTTTGGAGGGCAGTCCTTCAATATGTCCGCAAGGGCGGAAGGGCAGTGGTTATGGGCAATTTTTCGTCTTTTGTTAAGCCACTGAGTATTAAACCGTTCTTCGCTCAAGCCGACCTAAGGTGGGAGGTCGGCGCATACCACAGAACGACAGTCGTGCTAAATCACGCCGCGGTGGAGAGTGGTTTAGCTGCAAAGCTGCTTCCACGATACAGTCAAAAGGCTCAATTTGTCAAAAACGTTGCGCTCGACGACGCCTGGTATATAACAGATGAAGAGTCGGTTATTGAGTCGTCTGTTTTCCTTCCAACAAACGCTAGGGCTCCTGGAGAGAGCCCAGTCACATTCGCTTCTGTGGGAGACGGCAAGCTTGGGTACATTGGTGATGTGAATGGAGAACAAGGTTCAAATGTTGCCGTCCTTGCAATGTGTGGACTCCTTTAGTGTATGTAGTTAAATTGATGGTGGGTGCTAACATACCACCGGCCGTCCTTGACAGCATTGCCATGGATATACCCTCATCAGTGCTCTCGGTGCTATCGTATCGATAAGTGGCGACCATGTCATGCAGGGGCCACTCGGAAAAGGCGAGGGATATGCTACACTGATAGAATGTGGCTGTATCGTTGGCTATGACGTTAGTCGTATCGGTGGCTTTGCGGGGTTGATGCTAGTCCTAGCTAATTGCGGGGGGAGAGAGCGGTTTGGCGTTATAAACGAGACGAGCTGGTCGGCTTTTCCAATAACAACAAGCAGTAGCTATATCACAAGAAAGCCAACACGCTTCGTGATAACGATCAACTCTCAAGAAAGCTGATGTTGTGTATTAGGAGGAGCATCGGCAAACATTAGCTTGGAAACTGGCCGAGGTGGAACCAGTATCCAACCACAGCTATACCCTACCCCAGACAATTCTTCTCGACATAGTGGAATGAAGAAATAACGGGCCTCTTCTTGATAGTTTCAGCACTGTTCTCTCAAGTTCAAGTTCGCTTCTCAGTCTGGAGTCCTACAAGATTCCTCACAACAATAAAGCCCTTATTTCTCTGTAGCAGCCCCATCGTGCACTCCAGGCATGTCTGCCCAGATCTTCGACGATAAGGCTATCGCGCCCAACAGGAGTATAATAGCTTCACTCCCAAGCAACACAGTGACCCATTCCGGGTATCTATCTACAGGCCAGGCAACCAGTCCACCGAGTACTTGAACAATACAAAAATCAACCAACCCTGTCGGAATCCACAGCTCGACATTAGTAAGACGTCCATGACCCTAAAACTTGAAGAGTACTATTCTGTTAAGAGTTAATGCAATGACGCTTAAGATAGTAGTACTGCAGAACAATCCTATTACTAAATCGCTAAAAATTATTTTCTGCCAGTCTGGTATCTTATCAGATGCTGTCATTATCACAGCGATAACTGCGGGCAATGCCGCCAGAATATTGAAATTCTTATAGAATTAAAGGATCAGGTCCATGACTGCGTGTTTGTCTGTCATTCCTAGACAGGGTGGGTCAGCTTGAAGAGTTGTTCGGATTAACAGATAGCGTCATACTGAAGTTGATTGACTAGGTGAGCAAGAGTTCTGCAATCTAGAGAGTTGAGCTTGATGGCTGTAAGGACAGCTTCTCCAGTAAATGCGAAAGGAGAGCAGGAATATCGGCAAGCTACAGTGCTGAATGTAAACCGTGACTTCACGATCAGTAAAGTGGGAATGAGCTGATGTCCGAACTCCATCTTGGGGCTGAATATTGACTTTCGCAGAAATCGGAAACGGACACCCTAGCAGAGCCGAAACATGTACCCTAGTAGTGGGACGAAAAGCGACCCACTGGTTCATTTTTTCCACCCTCAGAACTAAGACCTCCCCGATGACGTAGGTTCCCGGTTTCGACACCCACGTACATGTCGACTTCTCCAATAGTGAGATGTCTCAAGTAGGGCTCGCGCCGCCGCGAATACTACAGGGCGCTCGCACATGGCATCAATTTTGTCTCCTATTTAGCCGTCAAATACTTGTCATAACATGGATCGACCTGCCAGTCCACGCCCCATCGACAGAGGGATAGCAAACGCACAAGGCGAGTCTGTCTCACTAGATGCCACTCGCGATAAGCTTGAAGCTACCAAAGTACCCACCAAGCACTCCCCAGAGGAAGTTATCGTGGAAAGAACGCGTGAAATCGGACGTCTTCGCGCCGAAGTCGCATACTTGCAAGATGTCCGACGACTCGGCGAGTATCTTTGCGACGAAGTTGAATACATTATTGACCGGCTACAACTAGCTGTCATTGCTTTCCACAAAGGTTTACAACAAATTGAAGGCGGACAGTTGGAACTGAAAGAGTGAGGAATCTAGGAGGATGAAAGCCTGAGTGACACGGCCAAATGCATTGGAAACTAGCAGAGCTACGCAATACTGCAAAGCATCATGGCAGAAGCAAAAAACTTTCTTCTCAAAACTCAAAGCGTTCGATTAGCGCTTGCACATGTGCATTACCATATGATAGTGATTCTTCTTTGTTCGTGAAAAAAGTTCATTATCAAGCGAATGTTACCGAAGCCCTCAGTTGTATGTACAGGCTTGCTAACTCGCCACAAGATCTCGACGCGACACCTTCGCCACTTTCCGTAAAAGGGTTAGCCAGATTAATACACAAGTGTACCGCTTGTGTGATTTATCATGGCGTACGCGGGATGGTGCCTTCTACTTGTTGCCCCGTTTTTTCCTCGACCCTTTGGCCAGTGTAGTTGCCCAAAACACTCGTCCAGACTTGGGACTTTGCCAGTAGAAGTACTTGCTCCCGTCATCCGACACTTGTTCCACCCAATCCTTGAGTGCTGTCTTGACTTCTTCCTCTTGCCTGTTCAAGAAACAGAGCTTCTCTTTCCTCCAGTATGTGTACACCTGAAAGGACTCGGCTGTGCTCACTGATGCCGATCCTTGCGTGGAGCCGGATGGCTCGGCCCCCCTCGTGCTGCGTGACCGAGTCTTCGACGCATGACCTTCTGCGACTTGAGAACGGGGACTACGTTGTCGTTTGGACCGGCTCTGATAAGGGCTGAAGCTTGACGTGAAGCTTGTTGTGACGCTCGTTGATAGATCAATGCCGGACGGATCTTGCGAATCGTCACCCTCGTAGAGATAACCCAGAGGAGAAGGTGCCAACTCGTCGGGGGACTCCTCTTCGTGCTGTGCCTGAGTCACGGAGTAGGGAGGAGTAGGTGCTAGTTCATCGGCTGAGTCTTCTAGAGGCTGCTTTCCGGTGGTGCTGCGCCGCCGACCGGCAATTGTCCCTACTTGAGATGCTCTGGCATTGGCATACTGAATGAAGTTTCCTCGGTACGTCTCAGCCAAGTCCAGCGTGTTTCTGAGGTCAGTGGCTCCTTCAACGAATGTGTCCCGAGCATGAGTCATAGCATAAGCTCCTGACTGGCTCATGTGATACTCGGGCCGCCCTCCTTCGGTCGTCGGCGCCGTCATATGGTGGCTGTATTTCTTGAGGGTGCCGTCATGGTATGTAAAGCTGAATGTGTGCGGTTTGTTATTGTACTGTGGCTCCTCCACGCGATAATTTTGCAGACTATGCATGCCGCGAGCACCGACTGCTCCATCATAACGAACTTGTCGTGTTGCGACAGCTGCACTACCCTCTGGACCTTTGACTTCCAGGAAGACGTTGGGCGCCATAGGTTTGTCAAGCATCGTCGACGGAACGATGTGGCCAGAAAGCTCGTTGCGAGCGGATTGAGCTAGCTGTTCAGGGTATGCGCCCCAATACATATCCGGTTGGGCGGCCACGATAGTTTTATCTGTGAGCGGGTCGAGGTTGCTGAACATCGTGTTCATAGCACAAAAGCGATTGGCTTGGCTCGGTCCGAGGATCGTTGGGATGACGTTCACCAGCACGTCATTTTCGTCCTTGGACTGGTCGTTTCTCTTCCGAAAGGCCTCGAATGAACCATCAGAGAAACTGGAAGGCGAAAGTGAAGGTCTCGGGGCTGCAAAAGCAGCCTTGGCCTCTTCCAAGTCTGGCTTTTGTGATTTCCAGGTCGAGTGAATGGCATGCTCAGTCAAATGCAAATCGAAATCGCGGTTGTATGCACTCGATTTCTTGGTCTTCGCTGTCGCTGTGGTTGGAAGGGTCGAGATTGGATTCGTAGACTTCGTCCTCCGACTTCGTGAAGATTGGCTCGCACTCATGGCGATGGGACGTGTACGATCGGTTGGCGGGTGGGGATACTAAAAGTACTTGTCAGAAAGGCCTGCCGTAGGCTGCGTTCACGTCAACTTACTCCGCGAAGATCGCGCAAGTCTGGACCGCCGTGTCTCGCGAATCGAGCTAGGTCTCGAGGGCGAGTGGTGAAAGAGAGAATGCCAGTGCTGGGACTGACTGGAGGAGAAGGGTGAGAGCGCCGAGCACGGGTGCGTCTGTCAAGCTCCTTTAAAGCTCGACGATTGAGGCTGATCTTCGACAATCTGTCATAAAACTCGGGGGGATATTCCCAGGACTCCCGAGCTTTACCTGCGATTTTGCTTCTTGTCTTAGCCTTCTTCGTTGCAGGCTCGATGTCGGCCTGCGAGGACTCGTCGGCGCGCTGTCGCTTTTGGTTTTGCTGTCTTGCCATGGGTAGCCCATTGTCCGAAGTCGTATTAAGAGAGGGGGGAGTTGTGCGGATATGTAGGCCGCTGTGAAGGTCGTCGCGTCGTGTTGGTTGTTGATGTTTGCGCTGGCGCTGCAGGAAGTAGCGTGAGAGTTGGAGAGTGGAGATAGGTTTTTGGGCTGATTGGCAAGGAGTGCTCTGACCCTCATGCGGATCGGTGAGTCTTTCCTCCGATAGCATGTCAGCCCACCACGAGCCGCCCCATTTGGAACGGAGCAACTAGGTCCAATCAAGCGTTGTAAGGTTGTAAACCGTAAAACTCAATCCACGACTGTCACCCTACAGTTACAAACCCCGCTACCTACGAGAACAAAGGAACAAGAATAAAATTCCTAACCCTAAGGAATTATCCTGCTTGGAAGCTTAGTGGAAGCGTCGTATTCAGATTGACTAATTTAGCGTAATTGTTTCATGTTATGAAGGGCAACAATCCGGCGACTGCATCACGGCCACATTGTACAATCATGGGCTAGCCATCTCATGGAATGGAGGATGCAACCACTTGTTCACTCGAGACATGTGAATTGACTTGGATGCCTAATTCTAAGCAATCAAGGGAAACTGGCTCGTGCTAGTCTTGGAGGCGTTCTGATGTAACGCTATGTGATAGTTTACCTACTGGTATGCCTGGGAAATGATACGAACGACGATCTTTGAAACCACTAATGCATGTATAGTGCATCAATGGCTGAAGAGGTCGAGAAAGGTTGCCAGACAGCGATGCTTTCTTGCTGTTCCGGGCCGTCTCGGCCCATGCATGTAGTCATACGCCCTGCATGGTGTTCGACACGCGACCGGAACGAAGATTGCTACGAGAACTAAGCATAGCGATAAGCGAGGTGAGCCGCTCGCGACTTTTGTATCTGTTCTGACACTATATGACATAAATACTCATTGTTTTATACATCTTACGAGGAATGACTGAAGTCACTCTGAACTGGCTTTTGAGCTTTATGAAAATCGACATTTGTTCTCTCTCTTCCCGTCGTTCTTGCCGACATTCTGAATCATATGCCACGTGAACATTACACGCGCAACTCAGCCTCGGCCGGTACGTAAGGTCAGTGCTGCTGAAACAATAAGCTGATCGTGCCTTAGGAGAAATGTCCAGCCGTGAAAAGATGCTCCAGCAAGTACGAGAAAACCTGAAACAGGAGAGAAGGATGATACCACCGAGACCTTTGTCCTATGTCTTTAGAGATCTCTTTCAAGCTCTCCTTGATCTTTTTGGGAAGTCTGGTAAGGAGAAAACACGACACAAAGGGAATGAGAGACAGAAACTAGAACAAGAGTACTGCCAGAGCGAGACTCGGAGTAACACGGATGAAGTAGCTGTATTCACTATCCTTTAGCGCTGGAGAATTTGTGAGGTTACTGATGGTTAGATTTGTTGTTTCGCTTCTATACAACGTGGCTGGGTTTCTATATACGTCTGAGTTGATTATCGTTGAGTTGACTTTTCAGCCCTCAAGGCATCCTGGCACCATCGAAACAGAAGTGAAATAAAGAACTACAATGTGGATGGATGATTTGACGCCAATGAAATAGAATTAGTGTTTCACGTTTGAAAGCATTTACCTGCCAGAGTCCAACAACTGTGTGATGCCCTCCCGAGGTCCAGTGTTCATTAATCCCAAACTCTGCCAAGTCGTCTGGTCCCTTGATCTTCGATTCAGCTTTTGGTGCTATTGAACGGTACTTTCCATAAGTGAACGCGAAGGATATGAGGCAGTCGCGTCTAAAGTAAAGGAAAGATCACCGTATCGTCATTGGGGGCCGTTGAAAACGAGCCAAACTGAGTCGAAGTCTTCTCGCTCTTCCATCAGGGCGGCGCAAACAGTCTCATCACGAAATACCAAGTACCGCCACCTCAGGGTACGATACATAGGACTTCGCCCTACCTATGAACAATCAGATTTGTATAGCAGATGTTATTCAAGAATTCGTGACTCGACACACGGCGTGCAGCGTCATAATCCATGCGGCATGGACTCGCATCAGGACGACGCGATCACCAGTCAACAGATATCAGGCCTCACGGTTTACAGTGCACAGACAGTAAAATGGCTCAACAGATGTTGGTGGCGCACCACCATGCGATAGTATCGCTGATATGGTCTTGATGATAGGTCAATATATCACAAGACTTGATGCATGAGAATCACACGTTGCTGACAAGACGATCTTGGAGGACTCGGTAACACTCACCTCATCTGCTTCTCTTTACTGGCGGAGGACGTGGCACCAATCAGCCTGTCGTCAGACTCTCTAACAGAGTACTTGTACAGTTGGGCCCAATTATCATCAGTAGTTGCTGCAGATAGAGGCGGCAAGAGCGAAGCTTTGATGCAACCTACGTGGAATGGAGCGGCCTGCAGGCCTAAGGAACATTTCGGTTGGTTCCATTTCATGTAGTCTCGCCACGTTACTTACATATGCCGGGCTCAACTTTTGGGAAGTCACACACCACAACACCAGTATTGCTTCTAACTGGTCTAAACATAACCCTGGAGATATGGTAGTTGAATTTCAAGTACGAGCCACCACGCGAGGTAGAATCGCCCTCGTCGACGCTACTGTAGCTTTGATACCATGATATCCGTGACGTTTGTGAGAACTCGACTCCGTTGTGCTCGACTTGCATTCATTCATGACAGAACGACATGTACGAGGGGGCTGGGGTCCATTAACCATCCCACCCTCCTTTACCCCTGAGGTATCTGCTATCCTTGCCATAAACTCTCCCATTGTTGCCATGTGAGCTGACGTTGTCATCTTCCTTCTGGTCATGCTGACCACCCTACCCGTGATACTCCTCTTTCTCTTCGCCCATCAGACAAGTTTGAACACCGCTCTCACCTTATTGTCTCCTGCGGCCCTCGCATTGTTCATATGTAACTACACATAACCCAGCTCTGCCTCTTTCGTCGTTCCACCTCTCTATGCATACGGCAAGGCTTGCTTTAGTCTCTTGAAACAGGTTACCGTTCTTACACCATCATCTCCCTTTCGGCTACGTGTGAAGTTCCACGCCCGCTTTGCTTTTGACTTGCCTTTTATCGGGCCTTGGATTGAGCTCATTTGCAACTTGGCCTCTTGGATTGTCAAACATCCTCATGATCATGTCTACCAGCTTCCAACAAATCTTGTTCATCTGAGACTATGCAAAATGGATCAAGACATCGAAGTCCGACGCAATATCGATCCTCTCTTCACCACTGTATTGACGACGACTGGTCCGAACCAGAGTGCTTCCAAGGAGGCTGTAGCCCAACCAACAGTCGAAAAGGGTGCCAACATAATGCCGAACTTTCTCACGTACCCACAGTTACCGACGGCTGCTGTTAACTTTAACCTTTCTTGTCAAGACGACTTCTTCAACGGGCTAGATGAAGCATTCTTTCCTGGTACCGAACGCTGGATGTCAACTGTCATGCCTCTGCCAGTAAATGATCAACAACTCTCCGTCACCCTAGCAGAAAACATCACCCCCAACCCTTGCCAGCTTACAACACCTGGAGCGACCAAGATGTGCTCGACCTCAGATTCGAAGACTGAAATGAGCTTGCCGAGTTCGGTAATAGTCAGCCCGGTCTGCATGGCTGTGTCGCAAAAGCTGGTCCCAAGACTTGATAAGAGGAAGCGAAGTTTTGCTGAGATTCAGCCACTATCAGCAGTGGAGTTGGCATCAGAGAAACGAAAGGCGCCCGCAAGGCTCTCTACGCGTTCGACATCTTGGAGTACGGGAGCTCAAACTCTCGACTCTACCAGCTGGAAGGCTGGAGAGTATCACCAAAGCGACGAGACCACGACGACAACAATGGCGACGAGGAAAGTACAGCCTATCATTCGAAGCCACGGAAACACAGCCGGCAGGACAAAAAGATCACAAAAGTCTCAGTACAAACCGAATGTGAAAGAAATACAGACTTTAGCAAGACAATTTGGACGATCGGATCTGCAGTGCTGCTTTCCGGAAACGACTCGTGAGTTCAGAGTTCAATGGTATGTGTCCTCCATCCCACAGCACGTGAGGAAAGGGTGCAATGAACCTGTTTTGATACAGTTTTAGTGACAAGTGCAAAGGGATGCACTGCTATAGCTGTATGAAGATAACTTGGGCTCACGCGTCAAGCCGTAGTAGTGCCAAATGCAAGCGTTGCGCTGACTCAGGAGCTCGGTTTGATCGATAGTCACGCATCCATGGCCATGTTGGAGAGCATGCATAGCACGGGGACCGAGCACAACGTGGCAGCGTCTGATCCCTACCGCTTTTACTAATGCCGGGGCCAGTTCCATCTCTGACCCCGAGAAATGAGACTCAAGTCTTGTCGCGTAAGTTGCCCATGAACACTCAAATCGAACCAAAATCGAACTTCAGAGCGACGTGCACATCCACCGGAGACATAGCGGATGATGGAGACTGTTGCCCTGTCAATTTGACGGGTAATTCAGAAGGCTCGCTCTACATGGACACATCCAATGGTAAGCTTGCAGCCAAGACTACGGAAGCAGACTCTGGGTCTGGCGTGACGGTCGACGTTGTGAAGGCATTCCCGAACTGGAGTGAGATACACATGGGGTTTTTGCGCAACACCACCACTCTTGGAGGCTCTCGTTCATCACTCTCTGCCGCAAAGATGCCGCCTGATTCATGAAGAGACCAGCTTCTATCGCGATCTGGGAATCGAGTGCCTTCCTCATACCACGACACACTCTCCTGATACCATGCTCGTCGCTTATCCCCATCTACACCTACGAAGAGGCAAGATAAGCACAGATACATAACGATCGTATAGTCCAACGATGGCTTTAACACTTCAAATACAGATAGCGAGAATCTTCTTCCTTCCTCGTCACGCATCAGAGAGCACCACTCTAGAGAGGATGGCGACACTCATGAGCGGGCATTGCCGCAAACATCGTCGAGTATGACGACTCCCTCTCCCTTCGACTCCTATAGAGATGCACCAAGTCGCAACAATTGATATTCCGGGTAAAGACACAAGCTCCCGATAGCTCTATCTCGTGACATGGCGTGGTCAGTGAACGTGTATATAAGCAATGACTGACCCCCGAACCCAACTCATCCAACTTTGTCCTTTTGTACACCTCATCCAGACCAGCTACCGTAACTAATCTACTACGACTACAAAATTCACGCCTCAATAACCATTCACCATACTGAGAACACGATGCAGAAGCGATGTGGGCAATGTCTGAAGCATCTCAACCCTGGCCCAAAGCTTCGTCGCTTGGATTCAGAGTTTGTATGGCTACCTGAATATGAAAACTTCTTCGCTGATGAAATCATAGCTTCTTTGCGACTCTTGTGGAGAGTCTGAGAGTAGAAAGGGCTGCCTGATGGTACGTCAGCACGGCTGGGAGGAAAGTTGCATGATATGCTTGGAAGACGAGAGTTCGATTGTCTTCTTTGCTTGTTGCACGGATGCCTCTGCCACTCTCGTCGGACACACTTTCTGTCTCACTTGTTCAGAAAGGCTTGGTTTACGTCGATCTGGGGTCAGCCCCCTCTTGTTCTTCCCAGAGGATCCGTTAGTATGTCCGTGTTGTAAAGGAGAAGTGATCTACGCTGTTCAAGAAGTGGTCGTGCTGGATGAGCCCGAGATCAAGGAGATTATCAGAGTCGTACTTACCAACGCGGGGCGGCAGCGAGTCAAGGTACGGCTGAGTAATTCGGAAGAAATGTGGATGAATCTCCATGATTTGCAAGATACGGAGTGGAGGGTGAGAGCACAGATCATCTTTGAGGATGAGTATGGAGTCTGAGGAACGCCAATTTGATAGGAATTTATGATAGTGATGACTACATAGCACATCTCGTTATTCAGATCACCTCGTCTTCCACGGGAATCAGCCTTCCTATGTAGTTCTAAGTTCATCAGTGTTTCCTCAGTCTTCGATCTGCTAATCTTGTCACCTCCGTCGATTGTTCCGATCAAAAGTCCTGAGTTTGTAGGAGATACTAGCAAGCTGTGCTTTTTATGGGTAGAAGGGATTCTCGGTGGTAAATGCACTACTGTGACGAATTCTACATCCATGACGGCCTCTGGTTCAAAGCTGGGCCAACAATGGCTAAGGCTCTTAGGAATATATAAAAAGGGGCTTGGTCAGATGGAAATGCCTTTCTAGAGCTCATAAATGCATATCATGATCTCAAAGGAACGATTTCATTGGAGATACTCGCGCTCATATGGCCGACAGGTTGGTTGACTATGAAGGCTTATCACAATGGCCTCTATCAAGGGCTAACACGTATCAAGCTCGTCGAGTTATTGGTTGAACAGGGAGTTGAGGTTGTGATGAGGTTGCTCGCATGCGTCTCATGATGCATAAGGCAGGGGCAGGAATGGCCAACTTCCATAGAAAAGGGACTTGGTAAGACAAAAATGGCTCGTAAGACTCCATAAATGCATCCCATGATTCCAAAGGACTGCTCATATTAGCGCTACTTGCTATCTTGTGGCTGGCACCTTGGTCAACCGCATGCAGGCTTGCAACCATGGCCTTTCTCAAGGGCTCACATGTATTAAGTTCGTTGACTTATTGGTTGAACAGAATGATGGGCTTGTGCAGATCTTGACCGTATACACAAGTGAGAGCCCGTCTCTCTTCTATTGATAGACGCAGTAAGGTTGCATCACGGTATCTTGCTTGACTCCGAAATGCCTATAACCATGGCTACGGGCATAACTATATAAGAGTAGCTGGATCCCCTTACCAGCCAGTTCTTTTCCTCCTTCTATCATCTTTCACTACACCCAAAAGCTTCTTATCATTATGTCAATTCAAGAACAACTTCGTTTCAACTCAATGGGATTACTCAGATCCACCTTTGTTATAATCAACCGCCATCTACGCGATATCCAAGATGCTAGGGAAATCAAGGAAGAGCTTAGGATTTCAAATCCTTTCCCCTTGCTGGACTTTCATGTTGATCAGCAGAAAAACCTCGTTTTTACTCCAATTACTCACACTATCACCCTGGACTTCTTTGCCTTTGCTGCGTACCATGGAGGGCCAGACATTTTGAAGGCACTTCTGGCTCTGGCCGGCCCTAGCAAAACTTGCAATCCGCCGATCATGAGTCCTCTCTGTCTGTCATTACTCAACGGACATATCGATACAGCTAAATTTCTGCTCTCAAAGGATGCTGATCCACGTGGACTATCCTGTACAAACGGCCTGCATGCTGCTGCAAGAGCAGGATGTCCGGAAATGGTTTTACATTTTCTTGTCAACTGGAAAATTCCCGTGGACTGTACCGATGCATACGGTGCCACGCCTGTTATGTATGCCCTTTATCTTCCGGAGCAAGAGGCTATCGAGATTATCGATATTCTCATCAGACATGGAGCATACCGAAAGATGACCTTTGGAGACAACACTAAGACATATGCATACTACGCTTCGGCGATGAAGAAGTACGGTCTAGCGTCTTGGCTTCAAGGTATGGAAAGAATGCATTCGAGTACTATGGAATATATACAGAAGCATACCCGACAGCTTCAACCAGAGGATGCCACCCCGAAAGAAACTCAGGGGCTGCATTTAGAAGACCGAGAGGCCGGATGGGTTGATGTTTGGTGGGCATAGATGCGGGCTCCAATGCTCAAATATTGCCATATTACTCTCGTCTAAGAAGCAACATTTCGCAGATCATAAGCATTAATCCTGTTCCCATGTTCCGATAATACATACAGTCACTATCGCCGTCGTTGACCACTCTCCGACTTGTGCAGTGTATGTTGACTAGACACCTAAGAAGGGGAATTACTAAGAAGCAACGCCGGGCTAATCTAGGTCAGCGTTATAATTGCCAGAGGGTAACATGGTAAGTAACTTACATCAACATGGGGTCAACCAGCCAAGTTGAATTCAGCAAACCATATACCTGTCTCTAATGTTTCAAGCTGAGATGCTTTGCAAATCGATTACATTGAATAAAGTCCCTTCCATCAAAACATAATGGGCATTCGAACCTTCCTTGAGGGTTTCTGAAATCGATCGGAAGTGGCTGGAACCCCTGTACCTTGAGCTTTCTGCGCAGCCTGTCGAGGATGCGTGGCGAGAGCTCCTCCGGCCATGCAAAGAGCCCCAACTGTGCACCGAGGGCTAAGTCTCTCAGTTTGTTCAGGGGGGGTAAAGCGGTTGCTTTCGGTCCATGTTTACCGATAACGAATCGCGTCAGACGACAGGAATCTGGGAGGTTCAACGCGCTCGGCATCTTCCGTTGGCAAGAACGGCTGGGGTTTGTTGGGCGCGGCCATGGCAGCTTGACTGGCAGTTTCTGCGAATACCCCTGCATGAGAGAACGGCCATAAGAGTGAGCTGACCAAGAACTCTGTCCCATCGAATGACGGGATTTATCTGGTCCCATGAGGTAGACATTTGGTGCTGGCAGCGGAGCTATTGGGCAGAACCTCCAACTGTCATAAGATCCGAGAACTTTATTGCTCTGAACTACAATTTCAAGCATTAGCAGTATATCTTGTAAATAGCGCTGGAGGCTTACTCAATGGAGTGTCAGGATCACATTGTCTCTCGCTGAATGTTTGGCAGAGTGTTCGTCTCTCCAGGTAGGCTCTAACAGCCTGATACAATGGAATATCGGACGCTCGTAGATTTTCCTCATCCAGAACTCGTAGGTCCTCAGCCGAGACCCAGCCCGCAGCCTCATTCTCCGGGAATCTGCGACCAGTAAAATATATAACCGGATATTTTCGCAAATGCGACGATGGTTCACCGTCCCCGTATCCATTACGCCACTCAAGCCTCCCAGAGTTCACATTAAAAACAACGCAACTGGGTACATTCTTGGAGAAGCCTAATGTCTCCATAGTACCTAAGATGCCAATGCTGCCGGGGTCTGTGAGCGGGAGGATTACTGCGGCAAGACGCCGCTGAGATTGCTCATGGTAGGCGCAGTATACCTCCCCTGGCTTGGGCCGAAGAGTATCTATAGAGCCTGTGGCAAGTGTCGAGCAACACAGCTCTGGCGCTGTACTGCAAGCCACGGTATCAGATGGATGGCTGGGCTCCATCTGGTCGCAATGACGCTTTCGCTGCACATGAAGGGACGGTGAACGTGTTCTGTTCTTTTCGAATGGTCAATCAAAGGTTGAAGGCTGATATACGGAACAACTTACTACATATATGGCCTTATCCTCTCGAATGGTATCCTCCTCCTCCTCGAGGTCCTTACACCAGCCACGATAACCTTCAATATACGGCTCCAAATCATGTGTGCCAAATTTGTCTGAGGATATGATGGTAGCGAGCAAGTCGTCACTGAATCTTGTGAATATTGCCTTCGCTTTGAGAGACTCGAAATGAGGTTCACTTGAAGCCATGGCTGGATGAATAAGTTGAATAATGATATGGTGATAAAAAACGGTTGCTGTGTTTGTCTGCCTGTCAGACTCAAGGGATTGCGTTATGGCTACTTTATACCTGAATGCAGGCCAGTAGACGCCGTGGCCCATAGCCACCCGACTCAGTGTGTCAAGATAACACATGATGTATGGTACATGCAAGAAAGTTGTTGGCTGTAAAAGGAGGGTATGAAGGTTTATTGGTGTGATATACCCATGTCTCCATCCTTGTCTCATCCTTGTCTCCAACGACTTGGGCCTGCCAACAGAACAGTCTGCACAGTATACATGCTAAAGATGAACAAATTTGCACAGTATACATGCTAAAGTCAAATTCATCGCCGCATGGACGCTAACGCACAGATCATGTCCCTGGCAAAGGACGGCACCTCAGTAACCAACTCATGCCAACCATCTAAAAGACATACGTCCTCAACCACGCAGGCAGCAAATTGCGCTAGAACATGACAAAGCCCTCCGCTTCTTTCTCCTTCTTCTTCTTCCGTAATGCAACTGCCGTAAACATAACGAACCAGATCTCCAAAGATAGGCACAAAGGTTTGCTCCGACATGACCCAGTACACCAACTCCCAGATCAGATTCTCGTACGCCAGTTCCGTGAGGGGACCGGTAGCTTGTTCTCGAGCTATTTTCCAGACCCTTGCCTGGTATATTATTGAAGCTGGTGAGTTTGTGCTTGTCGTTTCAGCGGTTTGCCTCAAGCTGAATGCAGGGAGGTGCTTGTGGATGAAGTTGATGATGTTTTTCTGCTTCTCTGTGCTCTGTCTCGACCTCTGTAATTCACAGTGATACTTTCCAGATTGCCTAAAATCCTGATATCTCGGGCTGTCATTGATCATGGCCGTTGCGTAGGATGCGAAGGAAAAGTGAAACTTAGTCGCATAGTGCTCGAATGGAGGGGTCGGATGTTGTGAAGGCCTTCGAGATGATCCAAAGGGAACATAATCGTCGTCTTTCTCTGAACATGGCTCGACTGCAGGATTTGTGCAGTGACTTGGCACAGAAATTGAAGACATCGTCACTGTGTTTGGTGATGTCGAGCTTCTCAATGGACTTTCAATGCCAGCTGCTGTATCCTCCTCCTTCAACTTTTCATGGACCTCTGTGTCATCAACTTGTTGAGATAGCACCTGTTCGATTTCTGCCATCGTTGCTTCTCGTATACCAGACGAGCGGTCACAGTTGATAGTCCATACCGTGCTGTGTGTCAGGCGAGCACAGATGCGAACAGCCCAAGTTACATCCTTTAGAATACTGGTTACCACAGATTTCAAGCTCGCACTATCTTTTCTCCAGAGATCTCGTCTATTCTATGGTCAGTAACAGATCTTCAAAGAGCATATTGACATACACGATCGGGTCGGCAGCTTCTGAATACATCAAGGTAAGAAGAGGAGATGGGCCTGCTAAGTACTCCCAGGCCCTGCTGACTCGTCGGCGTTCCAAAATCTGGTTCCTAGAAACGCTCGAGTTTCTGCCGTCTACCTGAGACATCATGTAGATATCAATAGCGACAGATTTGCCACCCCGGCGTGGCTGACAGTGAACCTGATTTCGCTTCCTCTCAGATCTCAGGATAGCCTCAAGGGTTGTGAAGACTCTCCTTAATTGCACGTACGCGAGTCGTCGTAGTAGATACGTGGCTTCTTTTCCAAGAATGATTTTATCTACTGCTCTGAAAGCAGCAATAATACACGGGTCGGAACTTGTGACTGCACTTGGGAATGTAGTTTCACCAAGTAATGCAACCCAGTCTGCCATTGTCTCTACACAATTTGTGGTGAATGATTGTTTTGGGTTAGGTCCAATTAACTGCTGGCTCAGTTTTGTTGCACGGGTTGTGTTCTGTCTGGTGCTACTATTTCTTCCTGACGGTTTGGATATGGGAGAATGGACGGGTCTGGGCTATTTAGTTTGAATCTTCGTCAACGGGAACAAAACTTACCTGTTAACCGCATAACAGTCCACTCGCGCAACACAACGAGACTTGTGTCCTGGCACTGAATATGGTGAACTGCTTTGATCCGCCAAGGGGGCTTGCTCAGCACCAGATCTAGAACTTGGCTGACCGAGGAATAATTCTGAGTTATCATTGTAGCCATTGCGTTGTATCGAGTCAGAGATCGCCGTCATTTCCAAGGGCACAAATGGTACATAAGCCTGTTTCTTATTGGTTTCCGTTGGCTGAAACATGTTGAATAGCTGGTTGTAATATCCTACAGATCTAACTCTGGTTGCTTGGATATGCCGATTTCTTAGAAATGGTGCCTCGCCAAGTCGAGAGGGGGTTTATATGTACTTTTATGAAATGACCTTCTCTACTATTATGTCGACATAAGCCTTTGAAATCCGACTTCTGTTTTCCCAGTCCCAAAAACTGATTTCTCCACAACGGGGCGCGTATGAAACTATAATTAGGAATCGGGAAAGGGAAACGGGAAACAGAAAGTCAGATCGTGGGTTGCTCCATAGCCGCCGGCTAAAAATGGAATAGCTAACCTAAAGACTGATCGGCAAGGAGAGGGAGGCGAATGCAAAAGTGATGTTATTAGACGCAGGGAATACACGTCCGGCAACCAGTAAAGACTCATTATTAAGGACTACCAATACGATGTAAGATTAATTATAAACGGGCTGTTAACTCTTGCGCGTTAAAGCAAGCCTAAGCACAACTACGTAATCTAAGAGCCCCATTTCCTCGTCACCAGGCTTACCCTACACACCGTACAGAGCCATCAGTGCCAAAATGTCCAATCTTCAAGCAAGTTCAAGGGACTTTCTGCTTCGCGTGGCTGTGAAATAGCTCATTTTGATATCGTTGAGCCTTGGCCACGCGTTTTGAAGCCGGGTCTTCCTTCTCCCTATATATTGACTCTATTGCTCCTGTCTTAACTTTCTGAGAAAGCATAATTCGTAAACGACGAGCATCAATGCAGTGATCGTCCCCCAGACTCCAATGATGGAGACTGTTACTACCGCTGTTATTGACCATTCTCCATTTTGTGCAGTGTATATATTGACCACACTCATGAGAAGGGCAACTACCGAGTTCAGCAATCCAGGGCTGTATGTTTATTAGCTTAGACGGCTTACAGAAGGTTGTTCGGGACTCACACGAAAATTCGATCGACCAGCCATACATAGTTTCCCTTGCATTTCCATGAGACCCAACCAATCCCTGCACTTCCAATAGAGCAACATAGAATTCCAATAGCCAGAAGAGGTGTGTTGTGTATGACATACTGGGCGCTTCTACCAGCCTGAGACTCGCTGAGCAGCTTCATGCGGCTCAAAGATGTGAAGGCTCCCGGGAATACGACAAACCCAGCGAGGAGCAGCCAATTCGAAGCTGCAGCGATGAACTGTAGCACAAATGGACACTCGTGAGCTGCAAGAACCATATCGCTATACGATGCCATTCGCAGTACTCGAGGAGGACTGCAAATTGGTTTAAGAGAGACCATAGCTGTTTGGCTTTCTTCAGTGCAGATGTCGTGTATACGGGTATGAGATAGCTTTTTTTTTTTTTTTTTTTTGAATCGATATAACAGCTGAAATTTAGGGGCAGTGAGGTCTTCAAGTAGAAGAGTTTCTACTTGCAGAGACTTTACCTTGAAAACTTAAAACCGTTACCGTAAAATGTAAACATAAATCAGAATACCTTTAATAGTTACATACGCGCACAGTACAAGATTTAAGATGTAGAAAGCATTTGGAATAACAAAAGATTTGAGCGCTCGGCTAGCGAGCGCTTTTTTACCCATGCAACTACGCCCACACTTGCTCTCAGAGGGCGCCCACTGGGAGGTTAAACGTTGCTAAGCAGCTGCTCCAGCCGTAGTAGGGAGGTTGACTGAAATAGCGCACAAAACTCCGATTCTATTAGTTTTTATTTTATTTTATTTTATTTCTTATTTTTTCCTTCCTTTTTTTCCTTTTTTTTTTTACTCTTTCTTTTTCTCTCTCTTTCTTAACCTTATTATTTATACTTATCTACTCTACTTTTTCAACCTCTACTCTGTTCTGCTCCCCCTTTGCTAGACAAGTTTCATAGGAGGGCAGTGGGCAAGCTTCGTAGCAAGGTGGCAAGCTTACTTGAGATACACTGACTGTACCTGTTGCCAATGACCTGTGCCCTCTGAAGCAACAGGAGCACCATAGATCCTTCTCTAATTCATGCAACCTATCCCACCATATACAAGCAGTAACCCCAATCAATTTCTTTTTCGATTTATCCTGAAGCAAAGGCACTTGCCGTGCCTTTTCCAGGAAACCTTGTATGTCATCGCAAGGGCAGCCCTCTTTGTGGACACTGGCGTCTATCCCACGAAGAAATGCAAGGATGTCTTCAGATGCAAGTACCTGGCGATTTTGGAAGGCAACGGGGTTGCCTTGGATATCCAGAATGCCATGTCTCCTCCACAGCCACCCATGTGCGAGGACTGAGATCAGCAGCCTTCGCCGAGCATGATGTAGCTTTTGCTGCCTTTCTGAATTGCTTTGCGATGAGAAGAGGTTGGCCATGAATAGAGATATGTTTTTTATGTACATTTTGAGAGAATCTTTCTCTACCTCTTTGAATGAGAAAGCGCCTTCCTTGTTGATGAAGATTGTAGGCGCATTGATCCAAGGAACTGATTGGAGACTTTCAATTGACTTCAGTTCTTGTAAAACTGCATCTTTTATGTCTTGAGGTTCGAGGTAGATAGGCGCACAGAATGTCTTCCTTGGAAAGGATATCATTTTCTAATCGTAGGTAGAAGGAATGTGATGAGTATGAAAGATAGATGTAAGAGGACAAATATGGAGGATGGTAGGCAGAGCTTTTATTATTACTGAACATAGCTCGAGACTGTAATTGAAAACTGTTTTACACTATGTTATATCTGGAAGCGGCGACGAGGAACCGGAAATAGGACACAGGAAACAGATATGTGAATTACGAATAGGCGCCAGTTGTAGATCAAAGCGCTTAGATTAGATCGGTTGGGAAAGCCAGATGTTGAATCAGCGCCACTGGGCATTCCGCTCTGTCTAGCTACGTCTAGCGACACTCAATTACCCAGCGACACCTAACAGACCACGCTCGAACCAAACCTCACCCAAATCAGGCCACCCTCAAACCAAGCACAAATTCAAGCCAAGCAATAGAAGACCATACGGAATTGAACCAACTCGTCTGAGAAGTTAACTCAACAATCTAGCAGAAAGGGAATAAGGATTTGTTTATACGCAGTGAACATTGTATGTATCTCCACTGCTTAGCGACATATAATTGAAACATCGAGCAGCACCGGAGCCTCCGGTAGCACTAAAATACACCATATCGTAAAACCTCTAGTAGCACTGAAATATAAAGCTGCGCTCAAATACAGAGTAGCACTGAAACTAATAGTAGCGCTAAAACCTTGAGCAGCACTAAAATACACAGTAGCACTAAAACTTCCAGTAGCACTGAAATACATCGTAGCGCTGAAACATCTAGTAGTACTGAAATACGCTGTAGCGATAATAGCTCCAGTAGCACTGAAATATAAGGCTACGCTTAAATACACAGCAGCACTAAGACTAACAGTAGCACTCAAATACACAGCAGCACTGAAACCAACAGCAGCGCTAAAACCTGCAGCAGCACTAAAACTAGTTATAGCACTGAAACCTCCAGTAGCACTGAAATATAAAGCTGCGCTCAAATACAGAGTAGCACTGAAACTAATAGTAGCGCTAAAACCTTAAGCAGCACTAAAATACACAGTAGCACTAAAACTTCCAGTAGCACTGAAATACATCGTAGCGCTAAAACCTCTAGTAGCACTGAAATACACAGTAGTACTGAAATACACAGCTGCACTGAAATATACTATAGCGATAATAGCTCCAGTAGCACTGAAATATACGGCTACGCTTAAATACACAGCTGCACTCAAATACATGGCTGCACTTAAACACATAGCAGCGCTAAAACCTCCAGCAGCACTGAAATACACCGTAGTGCTCAAATACACAGCTGCACTTAAATACACAGCTGCACTCAAATACACAGCTGCACTTAGACACACAGCTGCACTAAAACCAATTGTAGCGCTGAAACCTCTAGCAGCACTAAAACCAACAGTAG
>JAAOAT010000187.1:0-49357 GCA_013186855.1 Fusarium ramigenum | reverse complement strand
AACCAACAGTAGCACTGAAACATCTAGTAGCACTGAAATACACCGTAGCGCTAAAACCTCCAGCTGCACTGAAATACACAGCTGCACTGAAATACACAGCTGCGCTCAAATACACAGCAGCACTGGAACCTTAAGCAGCATACAAAGTGTTCTTGGCGACTGGGGCGTACAACTACAAAGCCTGTCTGATCCGCAAGGCTGTAGCCTGTGTCATATCAAAGTTTTGATTGAAAGTGACTGTCGATTGTACTGTATCAGCCAGAAAAGTACAAAGACTTGCAAGTTTGTTGGGACATTCCTCAAGAACCTTAGTCGCCGCCATTCTCAAAGTTACGCCGCTTCGTTTTCTAGAGTCCTTTCTTCAAAAGAGTTAGCATAATCACTGTTCTGTGAGAGAAGAGGTGCTGCTCATACATGATTGACTCGGATGCCTGTGAGTAAACCATAGTAAAAAGCGGAGACGGCCCCGAGAGATCTCTCCAGACTCCACCGGCCCGCTTGCGTTCTTTCAGCTCACGTCTCAAATTGTCGCTATGTAGATGGCTTTTCTGAGCGCTCATGTATATGTCCAGAGCAACGCTAGCGTTGCTATAACCGGGCTTTCGAGGAATACGCCCAGCCTCTCTTTCAGTCTTTATCATAGCCTCGAGGGAGCTGAAAAGCCGCATTAACTGAACATAAGCCAGCCGCCGAAGCAGATATGTTCCTTGCTTTCCACAAATGACAGTATCGACGGCTTTGAATGCAGTAATTATGGCGGGGTGCGAACTGCTGATGGTACCCGGTAACGTAGTCTTACGTAACAGTAGAATCCAATCTGGTATGGTCTTCTCGCAATTATGCGCAAAAGAATCCAATGGCTCATGTCCAATCAGTCTGTGGTATAAGGAAGTTACACGTGCTAAATTCCTCTTAGCGGTTTTTTCGACGTCTTTTTCAGACAATTCAAATAGCTGCCTCTCTTGATGATGGGGTAGACCACGTTGCTTCATGTTCAGGCCTGTCGACCTCTCAAGCTGGATTTTCGGCTTGCGGCGTGGCAATTTATTAATACCACCTCTCCTGGTCTTGACTTGCTTTAGCTTCTTGTTGCGCTTAGAGAGCTTCCTGAAGGTGTTCTGTTCAGACTTCGTCTTCATCGGCGTCCATGCTGTCGTGTTTTGACTGTCGATCGGCTTGGCGTTCGAGAAGGCATTGTCCTTGCGCCTCATCAAGACAAGCTCACTGTCGATGGCCATGGGTTCTCCGACCTCCGGTTGGTCGTTCTGGACAGGCTCACTGTTGGTGTCCATGCCGGCCCAGACATCTATATCGAAAGACTCGCCGTCGATATCCATGGGTTCAACCATTTCGCCGGGTTCGCAAATTGATGTGTGCGGATAGAACTAGTGTTATCTTCGACTTCGAAGATTCCATAGTGAAGTTACATATATACGTGTACCAGTCAGCTAATGATCTTTCTCGAAACCCGGTATCAGACTACGCTTCCTGAAATCTGTTTTTCTGGAACTTGTTTCCATGAACCTGTTTTCTAGATACAGTTTCATGTGTAGTATACAGACATATATTCCACAAACCATAACTGGCAACGGTTTTGGGTTTTCGGTTTTCAGCTTGTACCTTTTACCGTTTCACGTCTTCGTATAGCTTCAACTTCGACATCCGGGAGTAGATTCAACTGCATTTCGTTTTCTGCTTCGTGTTTAAAAGCAACCACGTGTTGATCATTAGATCATTTTAGAAACTATCTTGTAACTTGTCTCAAAAGACATCACTATCTAATACAGCCGGTTTTACTAATACTGCTTACTTACACAAATAGGCTTACATCAGAGACCTCGGCAGTTCGCCACAAAAGATGTTCGAGTCATTCAGTGCTAGAGCGGGCACGGCTCAGTTCTGTGCTAAGCTGGCTACTGCCTTTTATTGACTGCAGAGACCATCAGTCAAGTCTTGGTTTCCTTATGTTGAGCGTGTTGAAGCTGTGGAATGGTGTATAACGGAGAGTAAATAGTCCTGAAAACATCTCTGTGTCAACAGTCTTGCGCAAGCGATCCTTCACCATAGACATTGTGAGCTTTGTAAAGAACGTTACATACTAAGTCCCAGCCTATAATGCGTCAAGATCATTCTAAAGGTACACTTTGAGTCCTGCTCTATGTTTCCATACGACGCATGATAATCCTCCACTACCAGAATACGTAACGAGCCTTCCATTTCGATCCAGGATCCACGTACTAAGTTTACGTTAAAGACATTCTAGGTCTCATGCTCCGGCTTCGACTCGATTGATTCAAAGTTCGTTCATCTTTTTTTGCCATGTCCATCTTGTAGGCTGCAATCCAGCAACTGCACGTACTGTCATGTCCTAATCTCGACTGAGACCAAGCTCTTCCACACCATTAGCTAGCGAAGTACAAGCGCGAAAAAAGTTCGTTCGGACACTCTTTTAAGATTTTGGCAGCCGCCGAGCGCAAGATCCAGGCGTTTGTCCTCTCAGGATCCTCTCTACAATATACTAATTAGTATCGACGGAACTATCACACAGGGTGTGATTTCTTACACAATGGCTTCTGCTGCGTCAGAGTACATAAGGACCAGCAGAGGAGAAGGTTCGGATAGACTTTTCCACATTGTTCCCACTCGTTTCCGCTCTTTGACCTGTCGACGCAAATCGTCCGGGTTAGAGTTGTCTTCCTGAGCGCCCATATAAATATCAAGGGCGATACTGGCGTTACTATAAGAACGATCTCGAACCATGCGGTCCGAATCTCTTTCGGAGCTGATCACCAACTCGAGAAAAGAAATGAGCTCCACCAAGCGGATGAAAGCCAACCGACGAAGTAGACTTGAGCCTTGCTTCCCGCAGAGCGCAAGGTCAATCATCTTGAACGAGTGGACTATACGGGGATCAGAGCTCGACTCAACTTGGAACGTGGTATCGCTCTTGAGTAGGTTCCAGTCAGCCATGACTTTCTCGCAGTTTCTGCTGAATGTCTGCAGTGGCTCCGCGTCCAAAAGTTTGCGCTGAAGTCGAGCCACTCTCGCATGATACATTTTTCGGAAAACATTAATGTCGACTAGTGTTTGTACTTTTCTATTCACCTCGGATGGTTTGTTTGGTGCTTGTTGCAAGGAACCTTCTGCATCCAGGATTCTTTGTTGGAGCTGAGCAATGCGAGCCTTTCGCTTTGCTTTAAAAGCGTTTCGTGCGCGTCTAGCATGATGGCGGCTCGCTTTGTTGACCACAGGCCCGTTACGCCACTTGCGATGAATCGACCGGGAGCCTATACCCTCAGATATCCGCCGTTCATACGACTCTGCGCTGCTCTGAAGAGACTCATACGGAGCCTCAGTGCGTGCAGGTGGCGATCGGGTTGCTCTGTTAGCTGTGTTCTCTCCATCGAGCTGCCTTGGGTCGCCAACATTGGTCATGCGCCAATATTGTAACGTGACCACGTTATTTCCCATGTCGTCAATTAGAGTGATGTCAAGAGAGCAGAGTTATCGGCCTAGATAAGAAAAAGGAAACACAACGAAGCTATTACTATGAGTCTCTAAAGAGCCTTGTGTTCTGCTAAAGCGGATGTTCATTTAATTGTATCTCAGTCGTCGCCTGTCGTCTGCAGGCCGGCTCGGCCACACTTCTTGAACCAGGATACAGGTAACTGTATACGCACTTGAAGGATGATTCATCGACATGACTTAAGCTAAGCGCTCGACCAGCAAGCGTCTATTTTACACAAGAACCTACACCCATGGTTCTCACATGATTTTGTTTCCCTGCTTACCCTATTCCCGTCCCGGGAATCAGGTTACTGAAGCCAGAATACGGAGGCGCGCGTCTATGCAGCCAAATACAGGTCAAACTGAATATTCTTAGAGCATCGGTCCGTCTTCCTTCTAGCTACGTCGAGATGTCCAAAAACAACTATGTGGCAATTTCTGATGCACTATTGCTGCTGGCTTCAATGCTGCGCCATCAAATGCTCCGTGAAGAGACTTAGATGCCCAAACTGTTTGGTATCAGGACATAACGGGCAGCAAAGTAAGCCCTCGCTATCAAGAAAGTCTCTAGGAAGTGGCTTGACGCCCTTAATTTTGGACATTCCTGAGAGTTTGTAAAGAACGCGTTCTGAAGGCTCTGCAAGCTCTGGCCACTTAAACATACCAAACCGAGCTCCAGGAGCCCCCTTGAACGTGCTTTGTAAACTAGGCAGCGACACAGTTTTCAACTTTGGACTTTTGCTGTCGACATTGAAGACTGGCGTGTCTATCGGGCATGGCGAGCACATCGGGCTAGCATACCCAACTTCGCCTTTTGAGTATGTCCGACGAGGCACTGTAGGATTGGCAGTCGATGCTGGCACCAAAGACTTGTCGGAATTATGGTGAACTCCAGAGCTTTTTGTTCCTGGAGAGACTGCACAAAGGAAGGAACCAGATCGTGTTACCCGGAACTGCTGACGGCTGTTGGCCCTTGCTGCAGAGTAGTGGGCTTCCGTTGTCTCATTCTTCGCCGGGGGGTTCCAGTCGTTCGACCGTTGGCCATTATGTTCGACAGAGTGCTCTATTAAACCAAATGTGAGTTAGAGTATGGCCTACTGCAAGGCTGTCACATACCAGGAGATGTAGGTTCAATCCAGCTCGTGCGAGTGCGTGATGCTATTCGTCCTTCCAAAAAGCTTCGCACAAGAGCATAATATGGAATGCTCGAGGGATTGACGCATGATGCATCAAAAGCCCGAAGCTGATCAGCCCTCACCCAGCCCATGGCGCGACTGTCTGGGAATCTTATACTTGCAAAATATGCGACGGGAAACATCTGTATACAGGCGAATGGTCTACCATTTTCACCCCCAGTTCGCCATTCGAATCGTTGTGTCTTGGCGTTGAATGAGATTGACGTAGGTATGCGTTTCAAAAGACCAAGACTCTCTAGAGTTCCCGGGATACCAACATCATGTAGATTGGTATGAGGAAGAACAAGCGCTACCAGCCAGCACCGAGATTTTGTATCATTCACCAGGTATAGTTCCCCGGCAGCAGGCTGCATTATATGGTTGATGCGTTTCCTCTGAGGAAACGTCATCGCGACGAGCCCTCGGAATACTTCATCACGGCAGTCTTGCCTCTTCAATGGTGGCCTGAACTGTTCCCTCGCGGGCTGTTGCCAATCGTTGTGCTGTTTATGACTGGCACCGGGTGAAGGGGAGCGTTTTCGCTTCTATCACCTAATCAGCACGAGATCTTTGTCTTGTTGGACACCATATACGTACAACCTTGACATGGATGATAGCATCCTCAACTCTAAGCCTCTGTTGTGTCTCAAGGTCGCACAAGATGTCATCGTAGTTGGCCATCGCAACTCGCAGTTTCAATAGACTGGCCATATCGGGCCATGAAAGGAACGCGACCCATCCGTCTTTGATTCGAGTTACAACGCAGAATATCTTGTCTCGTAGTGCTACGAGCTCTGGTCCATAGATTATCTTCTCTGTTGACAACGCCTCGATAGTTATAGAGAGTCTCAATACTTCAGGAGCCTTTGCATCTGAGATTGCCATGAGGAAATCTCGATGCTCTGCTATTAACGCCCGAAGGATAGGCAGATCAACACAGTCAATCTGACAATGTATATATGACCAGATCTCCAGGACCTGGGCTGCCGTGTTGATGGCCAAGCGGTCAAGCATGATGGGATGGCGTAATAAAGAAAATAATTAGTAGAAGGGGCTGCTGAATGTTGGCCAAGAAAATGGATGGGGAAGGGCGAGAATAAATGGTCATGGACAGGACTTTCGATAGCTTCGTTCTCATGGCCCTGCGCAACCGGTTCAGAATGCAGGTCCGAACCAGTTCTGTTTTCTTGCTGCTGTGTCAACTTCAGTCACTTTGTGCGGAAAGGAAAGCACTCCAAGATTTCTATTTTTAAAAACTGAATGCAACCATACTGAATGTGATGAACCACCATTTCACATGACTGTTTCCTCCAGCGGGCTTGCTTATTGTGTTGGTGATAAGAAGCTACAGCTGCAGCTGCAACCATTAAAGTTTCTTAGCGCCAACGGTCAAAGCAAACTCTGTACATACAGTGCGATTAATCTAATTTGACACTCTACAACAGAACAGACACACCAGCCGTCTACTACTTCGATCTCAGACTTATGTGCTATCTTCATTTGTATAGATCATTCCTTAAGCGCGAATGCCCCTGGCACTCTCGGCAGGTGTCAACCCATATATTCTAGAGCTTCTATAGACCAGAGGACATTTTCGGAGCAAGACATTCTGGGCTGTACTGGAGTGGAACGGGATAGTTTTTCTCCTGATAGTGTCTCAGTACTCTCAACTGTCACCACACCATGCCTCACTCACCAGACGATCAGCCGTAGGCGGCCAGGAATCGGAAGATTCAGAGCTGTACACATGGTAACGGCTTGATGTTTCCATCACCAGATAGACTCGGGCGCCGAGTTTTCGAAGCTCTTCACACTTTCGAATAAGCGTTAGCCGGCGCTTTGCGATTAAGCCTCGACGCATTTGCTGAGCCGTGGGCCGGCGTCTGGTGGGAGCAGGAAGCATTGTGTGTCTATTAGAATAGTTAGGACCAAGACAAAAAGATTATCAAGAGGATATGCCAACTGAGTATCGGTGCTCATATTTGTCGTAGACTAATATTCAATTACTTCTGGAGATTCTTGGGGTTGTCTTGTTTGGTTTTCCTTCTTATACCTATTCTGACTGGAATTGAGGGTAAAATAGCCGCCCGTTCTATGCTTCCAGCTTCCAGCTTCCAGTTTCCCGTTTCCTGTTTCCCGTATTATAAGGCGCTTACTCCAAGCAGCCTTTACTGGTAACGGTGGATTACATTTACCAGTAAATACGCTTTGAAATCTTTACCGGTAAGCCCCGTCACGGTTGTCTGGTAAATGTTACTCCTGATTATTGGTAGATGGCCGATGATATCCTGACGTAATGCCCCTCTCATTGGTTGTCACTTTACTCTGTACTTTTAATTTTCTCAACCCTTCAATTGTAGTCGATTTTGCGTCTCGTCGAGGTGCATTATCGAAAAGACTGCGGTTATTCAGATCTTCAAGTAACGTTATTCGTTCGTTCGCAGTCGAATCAAACCTGGTGCCACTGCTAGCAGTGGCGTTGGTGGCATCCATTATGCTCGGAAACCACTGATGGCATTTAGTGGCAGATGGATGAAAAGATTTACTATGATAGGGCAAGAAACTTTCTGTCTCAGTGATAACTTATCAGGATAGGTACGTGACTTGTCGGGTGGACTTTCGTGAGCCGGTTTAAGCATGTAGAGTCACATTTTATCTTTACCAGCCACAAGCATGCGGAAATATTTCCCGTCATAGAAACGTAAAAAAAAAGGTTCACCATTTCATGTTACAAAATTCTTCGTTGCAAAACTCGTTCTAATTGCACGTAACGAAGCAGAAAGGAACTCGGAATGAATACAGACTACCCTAATGAACCCTAACAAGACAGGACCAGGGTATTCGACTACCAGAGTCAAATAAGACAAAAGAAACCCCGAAAACAAATCCAAAACAAATATCACAAACCCTATGGCGATCCCCGGGACCAACCTCACTTCCTCCAAGATTTAGGCTTGATGCGATTTATGACGTCGCTTGTCATGGGAATGGTTTGTCCAGCCTTGATCATGTGGTCGTGCAGCACCTCCATTGCCGCCGACTTCCAGCATTGGACAAGGAGGCCTTTAGACCATAACACGAAATCTCGGTCATCCACATAGTGTGGAATACCATAGCCTTGGTAATGCCATTTGTCGCCCCAAGGCATGCACAACACCAGATTAAGCTCGAATTTCTCATAGGAACAGTTCTCCATCTGGCTTTTGTGTGTTGCTGTGGATAGGGTGATGTTGGCACCTTCCTTGACATATCTTGAGAAGGCTTGGGGATAAACAGCACCAGCGTTGATATAGTAGCCTCGGGATAACTTTGGGTACTCTTCATTCAAGCTTGGCAATGCAATGGCCAACCAAGTCTTCCGGACTGGGTGGCGTCCTAGAATATCTGCAATAGCATCTTCGTCATTTTCAGGGTCTTTGAGTTCCATCCGGTTAGCTTCAGGTGATCCTCTACCATGGAACTGCGCTCTCCAATCGCGACGTTCCTTAGAATCATACTCGATGCCAACATCCTCGGGGATTTTACCACCCTTATCCTCAGGGTTTTTATCACCCTTATCCTCAGGGTTTTTATCACCCTTATCCTCAGGGTTTTTATCGCCCTTATCCTCAGGGTTTTTATCACCCTTATCCTCAGGGTGTTTATCACCCTTATCCTCGGGTTTCTCATCAGGCTTCTCGTCAGGATACTGCGCTCTGAGTGTTTTCAGGCGGCTGAATGCCGTCTTCATGCGAGCTTTTATGAGATTGCGATCATCTTCATCTTCGCTCCAAGTGATATCCTCCCACATGAGGGGATTATTAAGAAATGAGGTAATCATTTCATCCCCATCTTCACTTATTCCATGTTGCTCAATAGCATGGTCCGCATAGAACCAAAACTGAAGAACATCCCTCTCTGGATAAGAACTCTTGAATTGCAAACCACAGCTGATGAGAATGTTTTCCCTATCAGCTTCAGGTAATTTCCATAAGTTGGGGAGGAGGTCCGGAGTCTTGGCATGTCGCAGGAACTCTAGCTCAGCTTTAGGTAGCTTTTCGGCCTCTACTCTCGGTCGCTTTGTGCGCCACTCGTCATTTGGGCTCGGGTCACGTTGAGCCTTTGGCGGAAATGGCAGTTTGGATTCGCTTTGCATTCTGCCCTCAGCCATGACTTCTTCATACGAAACATCGTGCCTTTCCAAGAGAGAAATCATCTCATCTCGAGAAGTTTTCGAATCGAAGTGAATGTTTCTACGAGCCAAATGTTCGTGGAGTTCATATTTGACTCGCGCATCTGGCCATTTCTTCTCAGACATGGTGGGGTTAGAGGCAGAACAGAGGTAATGTATGAAAAAAATATTATGGCGGTGGATAAAAGATATCAGTTGTCCTTGCTTTCTTTACTATCATGGAATAGAACCTTCCTTGAATTTATATGTGTTTTTGAGTACGAAAGCTGATTCTTGTAGCTGATTCCTGTGAATGACACCTGGATTCCCGCTGAGGGTATTCGTTTACAGTATCCAGTTACCTGTAACAGAAGCCTGTTAGCTGCATATCATCATAGAGTTATTTCCCTATCTATTTTCACCTCGAAAAGGACTTCAGTCCGGTCTTTTTATTCTTCTGCAACATTATATGTAGTCTTTTGCGCAAATAACCCTGTTCTATCTACCTTCTACACATTATAGAGCCATGAACCCACCTCAGCAGGCCAGTGAATCGCAGATGCCTCAGCGCCCACCAACGCCGCACCCATTTGTTGGGTCTGAATGCACCACGTCTGATCAACCGATAGATCCTCGTTGCATGGCATTCCCTTATCTCGACGTCAGCAATATTCAATTGATCCATCTTGTACGCCAGAGACGCAAAGAGCAAAAGCTCCGCCGCTTGGTGACTGGGAATTTCCAAGACAGACTTCACCGGTCAGTCATTGAAGAACAAAGACAAGCCAACAACGGAAACTCGAGGTCACTACCTCAGCCACAAGGAGAGCTAGTGCGAGGCATGGAAAGTCTGCAAATGAAGTGATGGTGGACACCGATGTTTCAAGGAAGTTTAGTCATATGAGGGAGAGGAGTCTAGTACGGTTTGCCCTGTAATTATTCATAAATCAGAATACCAAGTCAATTGCGAGAATGCATCGCAGGTCATTACAGCATAGACTCCTTGAACACCACTGTATTTGTAAATCTGAACTACATACAGAATTCACTGTACAAGACAATAGGACTACTTCTCAAACCACGGGGATGGGGGTTCTTTTCTCTTCGTTCTCTTCGACGTGCCCAATTCCGACGAAGAAGCATCATCCAGGGAGAGGGGACGCTTTCGTGAAGGCCCTGAAGCCGACCCCGCACTGAAGATTTTACTGTTCAGCGGGGGTGCCTTTGCGCTAGCCTTGCCACTGTTCGCCCAGGATTCGGGCGTACTAGTTGCCTTGACATCATCCCAGATGAGCTCAGGCAGTGGCTCAATTTTAGGGGTGCCTCCCATGGAAGGCCAATTCAAATTAAGAGATTCCACGTCCGGCAAAGATGGCGTAGAACGCAAATCGGGCGACCGAACAGCTGGTGGCTCTTGCTCAGACTTTCCAGAGACAATATTGGCAGCTAGCTCCCAGTTCGGCTCCATGGCAGAATGGGTTTTAAATCGCAAGGCCTTGCCTTCATCTGTCTTTTCGATATAGAAAGCCACGCGCACGCCTAATTTAGTGAGCTCCATGGCTTTCCGCATCATGCCTTCAGCGCGAGTTGTGATGCTCCGTTCAATATCTTTCGGAAGCTTGCGCTTAGAGCTGTTCATGGCTCAAGCTACACGACTGAGCAGAAAAAAAAAGGTTGAGCGTAGTTTGTGATGACTGTTGACAGGATGTAACGACAGTAGTTAATGGGCAAGATATGCTAGAAATGAATGTGTGGGTTTGTAGTAATGGGAAGTTACAGGCATAGTTAGAGGACAGAAGAGGGTAGAGGCTGGGGCATTTAAAGACCTGACGGAGGACAAAGCTGGTGAAGGTGTGCACCATCTCCCCTGATACTATTTTAGGTAGGCGCTGAAGATACCTAAACGGTTTCCAGTTTTCTTCCATCAACAGGCGCGCGGTTATGGGCTGATTCAGATTGTTCTTCTTTGCCAAATGGTACATAACATCCTATATTCCGGATTGGGTCGTGAAGGGAGATAGGACAAAAGAAGGTATTCACAGGATGATGGACTTTCCTTCGCTCTACCTCAAAGTCTTTTGTGGGGCGCTAGCGCTGCCACCGGCCTTCTTCTTCACTCGTTTTGTATACAGGGGAATTGAGCCGCACATTCGTGTGATAATTGCCTACTTTATATACTACAAGTTGACATTCCGGCGAAAGTGTCTTCAAATTTCAGGCCTGGGTTTATCAGTGCTTGTCATCTATATCGTCGCGAATGCCCTCTTCCTAGGAATTGGCAGTAAAGGCGAAGTGGACCTGGAAAAGAGGGCTGCGACCATTGCTGCCATGAACTTCATGCTCGTTTTCCTGGGTGGCAAGACAAATCCCCTAGCTGACTTGATTCGCTTCCCGCTCTCCTCTTACTATCTTGCCCATGGCTGTATTGCAGTGATCGCTACAGCTGAGGTTGTCTTGCATTCTGGTCTGGTCCTGTACCACCGTCCAGTCTTTGACGAATTCGCAAAATCCGGGACCATAGTGAGTTTACTTCCTGCCAAGCAGCGACCGTGCGTTTCTTTGCTGACAGCTATCACCGGCCGCTGGCGGGCTCTTGGTCACAATCGTCGTGTCCCTATGGCTCCGTCGATTCCTTGGGAGGTTTTTTGGGCTGTTGCATCTACTGGGCGCAGTGGGTGTGTTAGGTGGACTCGTTTGGCACGTCGCCCTACGGGGGCCCACCCCCACTGGAATTCCAGTCTTTGTGGCCTGCGGCTTACTGGGCTCGACGCACCTTTACAGGCTTGTCCGCATGTTCCTTTTTAGCCATACCCGAGCGACTGTCGAGAAACGGTGGGATAAGGAAGTCGTCGTACAGTTGAAGCTAGCCACAGACAAACCCGTCAAAATTTTTCCTGGCTGCTACTTTTATGTCTTCTTTAACGGCCCCCTCCCCTTCTACGATCTATTTCACGGTTACGCGATGACACCCTTCTGGGGCCGACCGAAACAATTCCTTAATGGAGAGGTCTCAGATCCTACCTTCCTGATCACCCGTAAAGGTCATCACGCCAAGTCTCTCGGCTGCGTCTCATCTGGTGACAGCCTTCGCCTGGATGGCCCTTACGGCCGAGATCTGAAGTTGTATAGATTCGAGACCGTGGTGCTCACAGCCAAGGGCGTAGGCATCGTTGGAGTTCTCCCTTTCGCACTTCAATTGGCTGGTCGTAGACGAAGGGACGATGAGGCTCGAAGTCGGCATGCTCGCCTCCGGGATTCAAGCGAGCCGGTCTTTGCTGACTTCAGTCGGAACGTTGACGTCATTTGGTGGCTGGAACATGACTATCAGGATCAGTGGGTTGCTGATCAGCTCAGATCCCTTCAAGAGCTTGACTCACAAGTACGTGTCCTTCCTTGCTAGCTCACGTGGGAATTTCTCATTCATTTTCTCTAGAATCTCCTGGTAGTCTGGTGTATATATCCCGACAGTAAAAAGGCGAGCAACTCGTTTGAGAAGAACAAGTATTGGAGTGCGCGATCCAATTTTGGCTTCGATTCCTTTTCAAGGGAGCTACGGCAAGAAACCCGATACCCTGGCGAGACCATCGTCGTTGGTAGGTCAAGCATTCGGATAAAATGATTGTGTGTAAGTGCTGATTAAGTTTATTATGATAGCGTCTGGTGATGCCAAATTTGTGGACCAGATCCGGCACATTGTTTTGCAAAATATAACGTCAAAGCGGAGCATTCAATTTGCCAATGTGGATTTCGTCGTCCCACCAGTGTCGCCTAACAACCCGTCAGACAATCGCTCAGAGTCACAGGTTGCTCTGGTAAATTCAACTAAGAAGAGCCAGCCTGGAGATTCAGACGTTACGGGTATTGAGATGGATATCGTTGATCAAAGTGTACGAAGGATTACGCATATTGTCTAGGTTGAGATACACGTACCTTTTTTTTTTTTTTTTTTCGTTTCTCGAGAGGGCCAGGGAGGAAGAGGGTAATTACTTATTGTGTTGTCTTCTATGTGTGTGATTATCGCGAGTATTCAACTTCTGTCTTTCTCACTGCTAGTCTTCTTTTCTCTCTATACCATCTCTCTTTATATTCATATCAACAACTCTCCGTTTCGTACGCGAAACTGCAATTAGAGAACATGAAGCAATAGTGACATAAAACCCTGGATAGATATCAATCTAGAAAAAGTTCCAACTCCCGTCCCATGACGCAAACCGGCCTAATTCCTCGCTGAGCTCATCAATTTCCTCCGTGATTGTTGTGCCTACATCTTTGGTTGTATCAATGCCACAGTGATCGCTCCTTCCAAAGACACAATCTAGACCTTGATCATGACTCAACTCTCGGAGTACATAAGGGCAATGGCTGACATTATGTTTCCCCATCAGATCATCATCGATCGCCACGTGGAGCTCCGAATCTGGACTCCAAACCTCTATGTCCAAACGTTTGACGAACGCCTCGCCCCGACGGCAACGAGACAGCGACGATGACGTTATGAGGCTCTCGACATTGGGCTCAAGCTCTGTACCCCAGAAAATGACTCGTGTGCCCCTTGCGTGCAGATCTGTCACTAAACTGATGAGTGTGGCGCTAGGTGGCAGCCGGCAAAGCAGCCGGGCTTGCGCGCGTTCGGGAGTTGAATAGAAGTGTGGAGTGAAGACAAGTTCAATGTAAAACAATGAGGCAATCATGCGGCTAGCGGCAAGCTTCAGGGGTGGGCTATCGCAATTGGCTCCCATATAGCGCACAACGACATCGTTATGCTGTCGACGCAGAAAGCCACGAACCCCCACATCCCTTTCAATTGTTTGCGATGCTCGATGGCTATCCAAGACAAAGACAACGAACAGTCCATTCATACCAATCGTCTTAGCCATCTTCCACGTGAGCCTCTTACCAAATGAGACGAGAAATTTTTTGGAATCAATGATTTTTGGGTCACGGAGATTCTTCACATGGTATTTGCAGTCTGATAGTGCCCAATCTTCCAAGAATGCGGTCTGCACGAAGAATAGCCCTACTCTGTTTAGCACGCCTTGTTCATCCACGTGAGGAGATACGCCTTCTTACCTATTCCCGAGCCCACCACCAGATCAAACTGCTCCCGCAAAGAGATACCTAGCCCCGTGATGGACCGTAGCTCCTTTAGGAACTTGAGCATCTCCCATTTGTCCTGGGAGGTTCCCCCTAGCTCAAGCATCCTCAGCCCAGCAGTAGGTGGCCGTAAGTGAACTAGTTCACCGTGAGGTTGGCCACACAGGGGGCAATGGTCGACAAGGATCTCCGGAGAGTTAGCTAGTAGTAGTGCTCCGCTTATTATGACACAAGTGTCACAAAAGCGATGATCGCAACGCAGGCAATTGAATGCTGGTCGTGACAGACACAGCAGGCAAATAAAATTATTGGTCCATGACCGCCAAGCAGATTGAAATTGGCCAAGCAAACGAGAATGTGCGCGAGCCGATGAACCGTCTTTTCTTGCCATAGCCAATTCGATAAACTTCTCTCGAACTTGGCCTTTCAACCCTGCTTGTCTAGTGTCCTCCTCCACTTGAGAAAGAATGGTGTTATACCACTTTTCGAACGTCAATGGCGGGGGAAAGACTTTATGAGTTGTCAGAAAATGCCAAGACCGTTAGTTCAGGGCAGGTGGAGAAAGCTACCTACAGTGGGCGCCTGGTGGATGGGCATCCAGGTCCAGGGCGGAAGCGATAATCGCAACCTGGTCAAGGTTCGAATCGTTGGTCACCTGTATAAGACAAGAAATACCTTCCGCTAGATGGTCTGGAATTGGGTTCGGCAGACGAACCGCGGCATGGAAATCGATTTGTTGACCACAGCTCTGGCCGAACTGGCGCACTGCAGTCTGGAGGAGAGTTTTCGTATGCTCCCCGCTGAAAGCGAATCCTGCGCTCTCTCGAACCCCAAACGATTCTTCAACTTGAACGAGAAATTCTGAGGACAATTTCCAGGTCGGAACTAGATAAACACTTTCGAATGCATGCTCATGATCCAGACGAATCGGCGCACTGATTCCTGAAGTAGACGTAGAAGCAGCTGGGTCACGGCCCGTGAGTCGTGCGCGCAGGCGAACTTCAAAAGTCTCAATCTTCGACCGATGACGCCAGTGAAAGACAACTATGACTCTTGGCGGGGACAGTAGCGGTTTGAGCCTTGCTCTCCGGGTCCAACATACAAGCAGCTCAATCACCGGCTCCAAGCCTCCAAGATCATCTGCAAATAGCAAAACAACAGAGGCGAAAGGAAAGAGCAACTGCCAGTACATGTCAAGAGCGAACTGCGATATTCTCTGTGGGGGACTGTTGGATGTAACGGCGCAATGGAGTGTGTGGCGTGTCTGGTGTCCCATAGGGGCTGCTCGTTCGCAGATGCCGAGTGTGGATTGGTTGTGCAGCTCACAGTCGATAAGCAGCGTAGCAAGCTGAACGGGGCGAAGGAAAATCCCGTTACCCGGTACATGTGCGTCGAGCTCAAGGGTTCGATAGAAATGCCGCTTTTCAGCGCCTCCAATGGCGAGAACCAGTCTTGGATGGAAGGCCTGACCTTCAAAGATTTTGTATGCTATACGGTGCTCAACAAGGACGGGTCGAAGCTCTCCCCGAGCTCCGAATTGGAGGTCGATCCAGGTAGGAACTGCCATTTTACAGCAGCTTGGCTAGCGCCTCACTCAGGCGCGGCGAAGGGGGGCTGGTGAAGAAAAAGGCCAGTATTTGTGCTGGACGACGAAGGCATAACCATCCCCCTCAATCCTGATTCCTGTTCTCTGTTTACCGTGGTTATGCGCCCTACATGTCCCTCCACGCCCAAAAAAAGACTGTGCCCCTGGAGATAATGCAAATTAAGCGCCATGATAACTATAGACCTTCTGAAATGACTTGGTAATCAAGCTGTGGCATGCAATATGTATATCCATATGTTTTCTCATTCTGATGGAACGCCAGCAACACGATGGAGGCCGGACGACAGACAATGGAGTTAGTCGGTATCGTCCGGTGTCCGGTTGATTCGATATTCACTTACGGCATCGGCCGACAGATCAACCAAGATGCCGTGAATCGCATGTGGAAATATTTCGAGAAGACGCAACGCAGGCCCCTCGACGAACGCAACCACCTACAAGGGATCGTCACGCCCGAGGACTTGAGAGTTATTCTTTCACTTCTCGGTGTCACAGAACGGGCTCTGAAGTCCACCTTACAAGAAACAAAATATCCTCTTCTCTCAGGTCATCGCATAGCCTGTCTCGATGGAAAGCACAGACTGAGCGCTTTGACCCAGAATCGGCCACTATCATGGTGGGTAGTAAGGTTATACTGTGTTCAGGGTAGCTGGCTACAGTTTCCCACCCAGTTGTCCACATCCTGGGAAAACCGACAGGTCCTCCAGGATCAAGTCGAATACACCTCGCACGAGATACCTTATTCGGATGCCGAAATTTATCGGCTTGTCCGTAAGTACATGAAAAGCAAGGACAAGTTGAGAGAGAAGGAGTGCCGGGCGCGTTTGACGCCTTGCAAACATGTCAGCCTGAAAGGCTTGTTGAAAAACTTGCCGCTTGTACACGACCTCGATGCTTTGGAACGATTTCCAGGCGTGACTGGTGGTCTCAAGTTGGGAAACATCCACAAGCACCTGGCCCTGCATATTGATGAAGAGATTTGCCATTATCTACGCCATATACTCTCTGTGTGGAAGGACATCACTGGCGACAACCCTCAGGTCAATGCCGCTGTAGATTTGGAGACTGTTCAATGTCTCCAATTTCGGGCACCGTCAACTAGCGAGATTGATAGGCTTGCTATAAAACGCATGTTTACTGACGGAACTCTCTTCCGTGGGCTGAAAGACCTGGACCTGAGAGATTTTGTTCGAGACAAAGTGCTTTCGGTACAGGTCATCATTCCGAGCCTCGAGACGTTCCACGAAAATATGAAGTACATTTCTTTGGGTGCCAAGTTTTTGAGGGGACACTTCATGGTACCTCTTCAGGATAATAAGCAGGACACTCCGACATTATATCAGAGTCTGGGAGACGACTGGTCTGATCCAGGTACTTATTACGTCGAAGTCGCCGACTCAAGGCTTCAGTTGGTTACAGGGAGGCCCACCAAATACGGTGCTTACAAACATCTGTTTATTGCTGCGTTAAGGCACTTTGCGCGGCTCACGGCAAATAGCCCGCGACAAGATGTCAGAGGGGAGACCATGCCTTCATTTCCTGAAAGATCACGCATCCAATACCTCGCGCAGCTCGCGCATAACCGCGGATTTAATAACACAAAGATCACGGACACTCTCAACAGTGCAACCGAATACACTTTCTTGCCTGATTATGTTCCGCGAACAGGAATCCCGGCTGACTGGCGTGGGGGGGTCCCGTTCACTAAGAATTACATAACCCTCCAATCAGTAGCTTTCCCTCCTCAATTGGACGGTCCTGTCAATCGAGGACGGAAACCTAGCACGCTATTCGTCATGCAGGACATTATTGATGCATTTTTTGACAAAACCAGCGACTTGAGCAATCTAGGTGGTGAACAGTGTCCTGTGGTACCCACCCTGCAGCACCTGCCTGGCGAAGATAAGAGCCTATCCGATAACGAGGACCTCTACTCTGCTACAGACCGGGAGGAAGGTGGGATGCACGAGACGGGTCGGGACGCGCCAACAGGCGCGATAGACAAAGAGGACAAAATTAAGCAAAAATCCATGGTGAACGTTCTGCGACCGAGATCGGGCCGCACATTGAAAGAAAGGCGAAAGAGTCGCGCAGATCAGTCAATTCCGATCGATGAGGATACGATATTTCGACGGATGCACCGTTCTCCACGTTTCTTCTCGGAAGATCATGGAGTGCAGCCGCATGAAGATGGCGACGGTCAGGACTTGGAAGATGGTATTGCGCGTGACACGCATAAGGAGCTACGCACGCTACGAGAACCTGGGGCTGCCAGACGTGACCCACCAGCAGCTTCAACGCTCTCATCACGGCCTGCTAGCTCGCCTGAGCCTGTACTACGGGGTTTCTTGCCTGCAAAAGCACCTGTAGACACGTCTATTCACAGCGGGGCCTTCAGTAAGTATAGGACTAGTGCAGAAACCTCGCTGGCAGGCCCTAGCACATTGCGAGAACCTCAGCTAGCAAGACCACCACAGAGGACCACAAGTTCATATGACGAAAGTCCGTTTGACCAATTCGCCAGTCGCAATCCGTTTCGTTTCACCGTCAGTAACAATCCATTTCGCCCTTCCACTAACAATCCCTTTCGTCCTTCCGTCAACAAACCATTTGAGGAACATGGAATTGTGGAAGAGGCTGATGAAACAGATTTCTCAACAACGGGCCACCTCTCTGAAAGGTTCCCATTGAGAATCAAGACTCGTACCGGCAGATTTTCCACACCATCTTTATCAAATCCTGACCCTCTGAGGCTTCTAGAGAGGTACCAGCCAATCGGAGAACAGGGAACCATAATGAACCCCGCGTCCGCACATCCGGCCACCAGCGCGGAAGCTTGGACTTCAAGGCAAAATGTCGCAACGAACACCGCGGTGGAAGCAGAAAAAGGCGTTTTAGCGACAGATGTGGTCGAAGGAGGGACATCTACAAGTATAACCGAGGTCCCTAGCGCACACCACCACTTCACGAGAAGGAGCCTGATGAGCCCTTCACGAAGGGGCACTACGGCAGGGCTGTCACCAAATTCTCCTTTGGGAAAGGTTGGTTCCCATGTTCGACAACGGTCATCTAGATGGGAACCAGCGACAAACTCGCCCTTGCCGGCCTGGCCACCGACGAATAGGCCAGAAAGGGTTGAGAAGCCTAGGGAAAAAAGAAAACAAGGTTCCCTCCGGGTTTTTCGCACTGGGTGGCCGTGGACGGGCTTATTTTCGAATTCTCTGACTCCAGCCGGGATGACAAGTCCGTCAGCTCTGGCAAGTGTGGAAGACACGACGAAGATGGAAGGTGCTTCCGCGTCAAAGCCTGAAGGCATGTCACATTCCCCGAAATTTGAACCGGTCCCGCCAATCCGAAGGATGAGGCCACAAAGGCGTCCTCAAATGCGTCAACAGTACCAAGGGACAATGAGGTTGGACCAACCGCCTCGCACCCGAACCTCGTACTTATCCCAAACTTCTGGATCCCAATACTCTCAGGACTCTCGGCTTGTTCGGCATTCTCGAGATTCATTACCTTCTCAGTATTCAAGGAACTCAGATCATTACTCCCAACAAAGAGATTACGATTCTCAATACTCAGAAGTGGGCCCACCACCCTCGAAACGACTGCGGTTGAATCACTGATCGGCAAGCCCTACGATGACAAAAAGGGAAAAATTAGCGTGTGGGAATTTTTTGGTGTGGATAAATTGTATGTTGTAGCCTACACTAAGTGGAGTCGCCAATGGGAGACGGTACCAGCCAGTTGGTAACCAATGTGATTGGCCTAGCTTCTTATCATACTCCAGTTCAATTAACCGTACATGAACTACTTTAACCCCTGCTTTACCCCACTTATGCCTACACGCATGATGGCTGCATCACATGGGTGCCATCTCAACTTGAGCGATCTGCGCTTCTGCCAATTTGATTTCCTCATCTTCCAAGTGGCTTGCAAACCGGTTGAAGAACTTCTCCATCCCTTTCGTAATTGCACCCAATGAATTCGCTACGTCCTCTTCAAAGCCGGACGATTTCGTCTCTACCTTTCTAGTTAGATCGACGAGAGACGCTTGCAGTCCGTCAAGGATTCGTTCTAGGCGCTCAAGACGCGCACGCAGCTCAGAGCTATCCAGTCAGTACCTTGTTTCTAGTATACTGGGTTCACGTGTTACCTGTGAGCACTGGTATCGGCCTGATCCGATTTCAGGACAATGTTCAGGTTGCAGGGTTGAATGTGACCAGTAGCCATGGGTGAGACACTCGGCGGGATGGACGGAAGCAAATTCGAGTAGGAGTGATCATTGGTCTGGCCTGACTGAAACTGCTCATGAGAGGAGGATTCCCTCTGATGATTGGTATCAAAGAGTTGATTCCAGTCGTCAGGGCAGTTGGATGGTTGGGTGTTGTAGTAGTTGTTGCTGAGGGCGGGATCTGGTTTCTGAGGAACTTGTGTCCACGTATAAGTCCCTGCAGGCCCAGGCGCCCTGTTCCATTGGCTCTGGCTCTCAAACATGACAGCTTGATGTCTTGAATTTGCACGACAGATGGACCTAATGATTTGGGCGCTCTGATCTTTTATCGTCGAGCTCTCTCTATTTTAGGATGGAGCTGGGCATCAGGGCGCCAAGGATGATTGCACCTTTTGTGTAAGCGCTGCTGTTAGCGCCCATGGACGTGATGCATTCCGTTTCGGGATTGTATTTACGGTTTGCTTGAAACAGTTTCTGTATGTGATCAAGTCTTAAAAGGTGCCTGTGTCTATCCTGACTTCGTCATGAGACTACCTTCGATCATTGCTCTCCTAAAATGAAGAACTTCATTCTCCTCAATCAGCTCATTCTGCTGGTTCATTATGCAGCCAGTCTTGCGGATCATTCGTCAATGTGTCTTCTGAACCCCGTTGGGCTGGAGGCGGGACTTTCCTTGATTTCGGCAAGGTAGGGCGTGCGTCCTGGCCAACTACTACCTCGGCGACTTACATTCTAGGATCACCGACACACATGCAGGGCCTTGTTCTGTTTCCCTCCATTTCGAGAATTCGAGCTTTTTGCCTATCACCTACACCTTCCAGCCGCCCACTTGTGTTGGTGCAGGGTTGGTAAACTTTGTTGTTCCTCTTGAGTCCCCATCAGGCGAGGCATACATCACATTGTAAGTCATTAGTGTTCCGCACGGAATCCAGAATTCATCATACTTGCAGTCAATGCGCCGGTGAAACACTATCATGTGCCCGTGCCTTGATCACTGGTGGCCATTCAGATGTAGATCTTGCCATCCCCTCCCTGGCCGTCGTCTGCGAGGCGACCAATTTGGACAAAAGCATGACAAACATTGTCACAACTACAGCGTCATTTCCATTGGCAACACCAGGCCCTCACTCAGGCATATCCTCTACAACCGCCGTAACTAAGTATATCACGGATAACTTGATTGGATCGAAGCCTGTCACCACCTTGACCATAACGATTACCGATGAGGTGATTCGCAACCAGGAGTCGGCAACCCACACACACGATATGCATTTCGCAACTGGTCACATCGTTACGAACACGCCAACCACGAAAGCCATCACGAAAACGTCTACTCAAACTCACACGAAGACTCAAAAGAATGCCACGATTGGTACGATTGGTTCTATCGGTACTATCAGCCCCAGGGCAACACAGAGTAAGCCCGTAATTTGTGCGCGAATCATCTTCTATTCACTCACATCATCTCAGTCAACTCGAAGCTTAATTTAGCTGTCGTCACAAGCACTGCCAATACTATTGGTAGTTCTCTCCTTGTTGTACACTTGCTCATCGTTTACTGGTTGTTCTAGTCGCTCTTTTTTATTCAGTCAGGATAGATGCCTGACAGCGATCTCAAGGTCACTCATTTATTCGCTATTGTTCTCAAGAACGTGGTTATTTGTCGTCTAGAGCTGCGCTCACAATACATTCATTCTTGCTTCAAGCAACACACCCCTCATGCTTCTCATTCATGTCCGTCACGGTGCATCGCCTTCGGTGTTGCGGGACTGAAAGGCACTCTGATGCGATCCTAGAGCTTATGTTACTAACTTCCCATATATTGCTCACAAGGACGGGCCCAACTTTTCTCATCAAAACTTCCATCTTTGTATCCAGCTCTTCGAGCCTTCGTTTCAGGTCGTCTATTAGCTCTCTGGTGGTGTCGTCGCGATTTACATTGTGATGTGTGACTGACTGACTGTGTGAGAAAAGGATCGTCGGAACAGGCAGCATATTCAAGTGTTTGAAAGTTCAAGGCGTGGAGAGAAACAGAAGGCAGAGTTAACGGGAGATGGAGCATTCAATTTATGTATTTTATTCGCACTAAGTATAGCCGCACTGTTTTCCAGTACATCCCTCCGGTACGTTTTGTACCTACATTGCACCATTGTTATCAGACTGGCTGGGAGACTCCGAATTCTCCCATGGTGCTGCAGGAGGAAGTGGAGTGCTCGGGGCAGCTGGTTCCTTCTCAGAAGTTTTCAGAATCTAAATACCATCAGTACTACTTTTAGTGTCTATTTCTTGCGCGCCTTACCTGGTTGTTCACACTATCCAGAAGACTGAGATTGTCAGAGATAAGGTATGAAATCTCCTCAGTCATCTCAAATGTCCTTGCTTGTATGTTTTTCAAGTGGCCTTCAAGTTGACGAAGTGAGCCCAGCATGGTGTAGAGGCTGTCTTGGTAGGATCGCATCAGAGTTTCGTGAGACATTCTGAACAGTGCTCTCTGTTTGTTCAGTATTGGAAGATATTGGGAGACTACTATGAGCTCTTTATGCTGCGTCCAAGAACTCATGCTCCACACATCCATTACTAAAAGGTTGTTATCAAGTGATTTCCATTGGTTTCTCCATTCACTGCTAGTATGTGACGAAGGCTGCATCAAAGCGCTTGGGTAACTCGGATGGTATTCATGAAGTGATGCGACCCAAAGGACAAGCCGCCGTCTCCGTTCTGTGTATTTAAGAGGGCGAGGTGGCAAAAACAAGCAATTCATTCTTGTTTTCATTTGCCACCATCTGCCCATAATGGATTCCAGCACGTCTGAGGGGAGTGTTCCTCTTACCCCGGTGTCCTCCTCTGCTGGTCCACACGGAATGATCGACCAACGTTGGAAGCGACCTTTGGTCGTGGTCTTCCAAGAGCAGCAACCCGCTCCAGGGCAAGCAGGTTTTGATACCCATGGTGCTGCTTCCTTTATCGAGGAGATCAAAGATTCAGTCAAAGCCTTGACCATCGCCATTCAAGCATTGGAGTTGAGAGTTCAGAAAGTTGAGGATAGTTAGTGATCTCCATCAGCTGTACTAGAGCTAGTATTGACAAGACACAGTACATTGTACATGCAAAACTCGAGAAGAATATGCCGGGTAAAGATTTCATATACATATACTAGTATGGATATCGAGGACCGTTTCCTATCCGAATTTATTATCAAGTCTTGCAATCAAGCGAACGCAAACGCCGACATAATGACTTGTATCTTTCGGCTGTGATATTGCACCTAAATTAGCCTGTCGTTCGTACCTGGAGTGGCTGGTCACTTACAGTTGGCCTCGTTCACCACCAACCACAGCTCTTCCACCAAGTCATCGTGATCAATCCAATTAATTTTCCCCTCCTGGTAAGCCTTATCCAGGAGTCTAAATAATCTCTTGCATCTGAATTTCAAGAGTTTTCTTTGGAACAATTCTTCTGAAACGTTCCACATGGATGTTATAATAACATGGAGACTCTCAAGCGTGTTGTATGGCATTGGCGAACATGTGATATAATAAGTATGACCCCGACAGGAAGAAAATATTGTAGGCCATACCTCTATCTATATAAAGAAATTTCCTCTAGCCTCTACTGCATTCCGAAACCTGCTTTCTGAATCCATGGGCGGCTATTTGTCAATGCGGCTGATGAGAAGCCGAGCCTAGATATCTCCCTCCACAGAGCTACGGCAATGCTTCGGAATCCATGATCTTCTGGGTCTCAGGGCTATCATCAGGCTCTACCAGCCTTCCAATCAGATAGCACTCTAGAAGCCGTTTCATGTCTACCAACATCTGCTTGAGGACACCAGGGGTTTTGGGGGTGCCGTAGGCCATGGTGTAAGACACGAAGAGCTGGAGCAAAAGCAGGCCCAAGCCTAAAAGAACACAAAAGAGAACAGCCATAGCCTGGCAATGCTTCGCGAGATACATTTGATCTCTAGATTCAAAATGAAACCACCACATTCTCATGAAAAGCTCCAGGCGTAAATCCAGCACGGTCAACACCACAGAATTCAGCAGAAAGATGCCTGCTGTGAAGGTACGAAACCGATGCGAAAGGTTCCCCCAAAGGCTATAGTAGGGCATTGCCCCCCATATAGTTATGATGGAATAACCAGCATTGAGAACCAGGGTAATAAAAGTTTCATGCGACTGAAGCGTGCTGTCGTCAGAACTGTTGATGGCAGGCGAAAGGTGTTGTTGCGTGAACCAGGCGAAGTAAATGAATGAAGAAGGAATCCCAAAGAAGATAGCTAGCAATCCAGCAATCTCAAAGAGGAATAGAACACATCGAATGCTATAATCACCGATAATAAGGCTAATGCGGATAAAAGACATTGCAAAGAATTTTGATCGTTTGAAGTTGAAGGAACCTGTATGCTTCAGTGGGAGTATGGCGGTCGGAACTTAAGGATAAAGGAGAGGTTTATCACTGAAGCTTTCTTATTCCTTTAAGCCGAGCCAATCCCATTTGTGAGTCGCGCCATGGTATACTATTTCTAGAACATTAATCCAGGGAAGCGCCGAGTTTGAAGGTGGTGTGTGAATGCTTGCCAACCGCTGAAGCAAGCGCCTAAACAGAAAACAGTTTGCAGAAAACACCAAATAGCACGATATATTTGCTTAAAAGCAGAAGCATAGCCTTAGAATCGAAATCCAGAACAATCGTTCAAAATCACGTCTGTATTTGTTGATACCATGTCGTCTACATCCTGCAGCACCAGCTCCTCCTCTAACGAGTCCTTGGTCGGCGATATTCCTATTATCTGTTACCACAGCTCGGAAGAAATTCATGGATCAACGGATGACCTTGTCCATGCGGTTCTTGCCGGCAACATCCCTCGGGTTCGTCATCTCTCGGAGATGGGATTCGCCGTATCAGTGGCCGACTCGTGGGTAGTCTACCAAGCATGCCTTCAAGGAATCAGAATGATGTATGCTCTAAACATGAATCCAAGATCCAAATTGAACCGAGCCATGCCCTGGCAAATGGGAGACCGTGTTTTTCACTTCCTCTTGCGCACACCTTCGGATCGATTCTTAGGATCCAAGGTGCTAGCCATCGTCTATCTTATCCAGCACGGAGCCCATGTTCTTGAGAAAGATCGGCTTGGAAACACTGCTCTCCACATTCTCGCAGAGGTACCAACTCAAGACGGCACGGATGGCTTTGGTATCGTCAAGGCTCTACTGGACAAAGATGACGGCAATTTTGTCTCCGAGAGCACACGAGAGGCATGCATTTCCCACATCGATAATCGAAACACACCCCTAGAAGCTGGCGAAGGAAGTACGGCCTTGATGAACGCCGTGACACACGGCCACGTAGAATGTGCCCAAATTCTTTTAGAGCATGGGGCTAATCCTCATCTCATCGGGCCTTTGTACCAGCCGCCCTTGTATCATGCCGTTATTCGAGATTTCCCAGCAGTGGCTAGTGTTCTTTTGAAATTTGGGGCTGTGGTGACCAAGGAGATTGAGGAGGAAATCCGATCCAGCGAAATGGCCGAGATAGTTCAAGGGTACAAAGAGAACCAAGCATACAGTGATAGCTCGGAGATGTCAGGAGAGTAGGCAGCTACGGGTTAGCGGGTATCGTCTAGAGAAGGGCATTACACCTCTTCTTGTGTTCCAAACCCAGATGTGTTATCCCTGTTATCCCTGATGTGCAGCCTTGACCGTTGGCGGGAAAGTCTACTTTAGCATAGACTAGCTAGTAACTACACAGCTCAATGTACGGAATAATATTTTGAAAACATCAACCCTACCATGAGAGATGCCTGCAAAATCTTTTACAACACCTCAACAGGCTGTGCATTAACTTCAGCCTTATTTTTCCAACTTACCTATAGCCTTGATGCCGTTCTCCAGCTTTATATCCGTTTCTTGTTTTTGAAAGCTGTTTCCAGCTCAGGAACCTTTGTTTGTTTCCCGTTTTGCGTGTCGGGTTTCAGTTTAGGGGATGCTGTAAAAATACAACGGAGGCTCTCAGAACCGCGGAGCAGTATTCTTGCGGCTCAATGGCTATATACAGCAGTAAAAGTCACGTTCATCACCTGTAGAGCAGACGTTGGTTACTCAAAGACATCATGGATGCTATCCCTTTAGAACTCGTGACCGAAATTGCCCGCAACCTAGACGCTACCTCAGACATAAGCCACTTGCGGCAAGTGAGCCGAGCGTTCGCGTACGCCGCATCTCCTGTCCTGTTCCAACGTGTTCAAGTCATGAACACAGTGGAATGTTTGAACCAATGTTACGAATTCCAGAAGCGGTCCCCAGCCTCAGCGTCGACCGTCAGACATTTGACCCTTCATCATGCCATCTGGCCACAGCTCAGATCTCTTGATGAATGGAGCACCCATCCACAGACTCTCAGTCCTATGCATGTATCTGAGCACGAAAAGATGCATGCTTACTATGCCTACAGGCAGTTTATTGATCAAGAGGCCAGCCGCACCTTCGATACCGACGTCTGCAGTCTAACTAGGATATTGAGCATGTTTCCAAAGTTGACAAGCTTGACTTTGTCTCACATACATGCATGGCGATGGGGCAAACTTAGGAATGACCACTATGAAGAACTTCGTACACGGATACGGATAGTCCCCTTCTTCAAAGCGAGAGTTGAAGATCTTGCATACCGGCTGCTGTCAATTCTCCCCTACTTTCCTCAGATCACTAAGCTAGACATCCCGACCACCCTAGACATGAAAGATGGCGAATGGAGAGTAACAAATGGAAGTATCGTATCTCTTGATGTCAGTAATTTAGTGGTACGCGGCTATGAGCACCATCAGGTACAGAACTTTCTCCAGTCGTTTCCGAATCTTCATGAGCTTGTTCTGGGTACAGAGTCTGGGGGGCAGATCAGTGAACAAAGGATAGCTCTTGGATCTCTACAGTGGCAGCACATTCGGCGGGTTCATTTTCGCCATCTCTGGACAACAGAAAATGACTTGATACGTTTCGTTGAACGACACCAGCTTCAGCAACTTGTGTTGCGCAATGTCACTCTTTTCAGCGGATCATGGGAATCGTTCTTCTGTCGAATATCTACTCTGTCTGGACGACCACTCCAATCAGCAATCTGTATCAAGCCTAGTGGTGTTCAAATTCCACTTGATGAAGCAGCCACGTCTTATTCACACTGGCCGAGCAGTCGTGCTTGTTCATTAAAACCGCGAGTTTATATATTGTTTGGCTGTGAGAAAGCTCACAGTTATACAACAGCTTCACGTCAAAAATACCGCAACTTTTGCATTTAATCAGCAAAACAATGAAGAATGGATTAACTCGAAGCGGACCGCTGTACAATAGTTAACGGCTTTTGGCTTCAAAAAACGATCTACGAAGTTGGGAAAAACTGGATCATACACCCGAAATGGCTGTGGCTTTTGGTTCCTAAGTTAAGAAGGAAGGGTTAAGTGGAAGTCAAGATATTTCTATGGCTCAAGTTTGTAAATAAGAAGTCAATATGTAGGGTAGCTACAAAGAATATGCTGAGTCAGAAAACGCTGCAGCGTTTTCTGACTAAGCCATTACCTCAATCACGTGCCTTCGCGTCTGGTGACCTGCTTAAGTAACTCATTGATGTTTTCTGAGTCCACATCCAGCTCGGTCTCCTCCCATACAAACCCACCAGTATCCAAAACGCTGCCATTGAAAATCTTATCCAAAACTCGTTCTTCAAAGATCCTTCCTGCTTCGCATAGGTTCCTCGTATATTCATCATCAAGTAGACTGCGGAATGCGTCCGCATCCGCCCCGTTTTCTTTCCGATAGAGATTGGCCCAATCGTCTTTTTTGATCCCGAAAGGATTCTTTGAGTCCAGGAAGATAAATGGGAGCAATCCATCGTGTGATTTGCAGATAAAATTCCATTGTCTGCCGTCTTCAATATGGTCTTTCAGCCGCTTTTTCGTCATACAATGGGCAGCTGCAAGTTTGTCAAGAAGGCCTGTTTCAAGCTGCCTTTGTATAGGCCCCTTTGCCATGTCAGCTTCACGAGCTAGCTTTCTTTGAGTGAGACGAAGTCCGAACTTCGATAGATTTGTTTTGCGCTCAAAGAATTTCACTGATTCCACTGACTGGTTCAGCTTGTCCTGAGCCTTGTTGATATGGACGGTTGCCTCTTCATTCTTCCAGTCCTTTACCAGAGTAATGAACTGTTGTATGGCCATTGTGCTACGCACGGCAGCAACTCGCTTATATACCTTCACCTCTGCAGTCGAGGGATGTTGGCGGTCGATATTTATTCGACCATAAGGTATCCCTGCTAGGCCTTGCTCGATCTCGACCAACTCTCGATGGAGTGCGGTGTTGATGCGTGTTTTCTTTAGGGGGAAGTCGGAGTGCGCTTGATGCTGTTTACGCTTCTGATCGCGTTCTGTTGATACTAATGGGATGCCATGTTTGATGCTCATGGGATGCTGATCGCAATCTAGACAGTGAGCAAGTTTCTTGAAATCAATTGATTCGCCAGGATATAGAAAGTTCATCGACCGGGCAGCGCAATGGCCGACATTGATGATGCTATGTTGCTGCCCAGGTAAAGTCCAGACAGCCTCTCCACATCCAACAACGTAGATGTTATAGTCAATGCCTGCCTTCTCAAGACTCGAGGGGGCAAGGAAGAGACATTGGTGCGAGATCCCACCGATGCATTCTTTGCATTGCCACGTTTTCCTGACGAATGCATCAAACTTGGCTATGTGATGTTTCGGAATCACTAACCACAGTTTGTATCCAGTCCCAAAGTAAACCTCGTTAAAGGATCGCAGGCCGCGCCATACTGGTCCCTCGTCGGTTTCATCTAGATAGGTAAAATCTTCCCAGTGAATGCGATTGCCGGAGAGATGGCCCCCAATATGGTGATAGTTGGTATGTATGTCTTTAAAATCACTGTTTCCAGTAATAAGAGGCCCAGGGTCTAATGCCTGCTCAGAGAGAATGTCCGCATGACCGATGTAGTAAGGTATCTTCCCTTTTGGCGGATTCTGGGCAGTATTTTCAAACACAGCCTTGGCTTCATCAGTTGTGGGCCGCTTGAACTCAGCAGTGAAAGCTGACCAATCGATGAAAGGTTGGTTCTTCGGCTTGCCTGCATAGATCGACGCATATCCCCCGCCTTTCTGACCCACGTATTCGCAGGTTTTACATCTCCATTTTCCCGTGCCGATGCTTCTTTTTATATCTTCCATGTCAACATCAATAGGAGGAATAGAGATATGTTGCCCACAACCTTGGGCTTCTAATTCTTGAATCTTGGAAATAAGCCTTGCCTTATCGGCGAGTGATAGAGTTGGTAATCTGCTTTGAGGTACAGTATCCCGTTGGTCAGCATCTCCTTGGATGTCGATGTCCTCTGCTGCCGGTGATTGGCGGGAACCAGGAGAATTAGCCTCGCCGTTGGTTGTATGGCCCTGCGGCGTCCGAGGGGTAGAATTAGCCTCAATATCTACCACAGAATCTGCCATGTTGGTGGTCTCGTTGGCTGCAGGACTCTGCGGCGGTTGAATGATATCCGCCTCAGCTGGTGTTGCGTTAAGGCCTCCAGCCGGACAGTCTCGTGATTGGTCATCATCTGTAGTCTCAACGCCCGACATGGTAGTATCTTGCTCACAAGCACCAGTGGAGCTGTTTGGCCATGTGATGTGAGTCGCAACAGAGCCTGCTGGTGAACTGTCCACCGCAGAAGCAAGCGATTCGCTCACAGCCTTGTAGCTGCCCATGGACGAGCTCCCAGGTCTCGTATTCAGGCTGACCCATTGACTTAGTCTAGGTGTAGTTGGCTCTGGGGTTGTGTGATGGGCCGTGCCGTCATCGTTGCCGTCAAGTGAATGCGATGGTGCCAACCCGTCAGCACTTTCACTGTCACCCATGATCACGTCCTCTGATTCGACGGCTTGTTGACCCTCCGACATATCTGGAGAGGCTTCGGGCTGGACTTGTGTATCCACGGCTTCACCAAGGCCTTCTGATTGGACGGCCACATCCTCTGATCCCATGGTCGGCTGGTCGTCTGATGTCGGCGACGGGACTCCGCTTGCCTGAGATTGGGACGACGTTTCTTGCTCAGGGTTTCCGATTGGTGTAGTGGCTGCGACCTCGCCCGTATCTGATGGAGTGTCCATCTGTAGACCGCTCGTCGCTTCTTTCATGATTTGTTCGTTGACGGTATCTTGAGCTTCGGCATCATTCGTTATTGCTTCCAACTGAACCTTTAAACTGTTCAAGTCACGCAAGACTGCCACCAGTATATCGTAAGCCGATTTGTCGTGTTGCTTAGCTATTTGCTCGGTCGACTGGGTTTCCGTTGGCTTGGAAGCCTGGGAAGGCGTTTTTGACTGGGAACGCGTTTGCATACTTGACTGGGAACGCGCTGGACGCTCTATTTGAGAAAAATCAGAAGCGAGCGTGCAATGTAGTGCAGTGAAGCCTGAAGAAAACTCCTCCAGTCGCTCGACTAATGAGTTGTGTTTTGACATAGGAAGGTTAGACGTGGACATTGTGTTGCTGAGATGGGCTGGTCTGTGCAAAGCGGATATGGCCTTGCGTTGACGGCGCGTCTTATACGGGAGCACTACGCTACTTATGTACCCATTGCTTAAGACAAGGGGATCCGAGCGCGCGGGGATGCTCGGACCAGCTTGTGCGCACGGAGCTGGATTATTACCCGACTGATAAGATTACCCCGCACCATGCAGTACGCCACGGCGTTGAGGCGGTGCTGCGTCGAGCCACTTTTAAGCGCCGACATCCTGGGAAGTCACAATCTGGTGCACATCTTGAATTTTCGCTAACTAATTTTCATATGGCTTATCTAATAAAGCGTTGGTGGCATCCTTCACACCCTGCATCCAAGCCATTATTTTGTCTCCAGGTCTGTCTTGGACCTCGAGACAGATCGTTGCTGCTTTCTGATCGGCCTCCATTAAACCAGGCTGGGGTTCGCTGTCAATTACTGTCACGTTCTCTGCATTCTGTTCGCCCTCTGCGAACTGAAAATCCTCTTGAGTATCGTGGCAAGTTGGTACGTTATCTGTGTCCCGACTGGCCTCCATATCAGGTTCTTCGTTAATTGTAGTCACGCTCTCTGCATCTTCTTTGACCTCTTCAGTTGGTATGTTCTCTGCATATTGCTTGGCCTCTCTGGCTTCGATTCCGCCATTGCCACCGAATACTATCAACTTTAGAGTGGGTGTACTGCTGTTGCCATCAATCGTCGTAGGATAGCATAGAGAGCCATCAGGGCTGTCAGTATTGTGTAGACATAGTGGAAGAGAGAGCCTTACTAGGTACTGAATCCATGTTGGTGGAGAGAAACCTGTTGAAAGTGAAGCTCATACAACAAAATTTCTCGGTATGGTAGCACCTCATATAACATTCATCTCCCTAACTTTCACCGCCAGAGCCTCGCTCTGAAGGGTGATGTGGCTGCAGGATTTGATTCAGAGGCCGCAGATCAAGAGCCTTCATGCAACTGCATCAAGAACACCATGGTCTTACCGCCAGTTACTACATTGCATGGGGCTTTGGCGACAACATGATTTATTCACACCTGGAGTGAGAGTCGAGAATGGCAGACAAGAGTAGAGTTAACGAAACTCGTAGCGAACAGCGAGTATAAGGCAACAACTAAGATTATGGTCCGCCCGGCAGTCGTTTCCCTTCCCTCCAAGAAACATGGGTCGCGGCTCACCCAGAGCCTCATTTATAATCAGGCTCTAGAAAACAGTCCACGCTGTGACATAACTCTGAGCGATATACCCTATCCAGTACCTCTGTGTGCCTTGCGTTGTCCATGCCCCAATAATGATACTGTCACCGTTGGATTCCCTTAATGAGATGAGACCCCAGCCGCATCCTTTTTGGATGGTAGCGACACTGCTTTGGACGACATGGATTCTTTCTCCTGGAGGGATGAATGTAGACCTGTAATTTACACATGGGGAGGACTGAGGTGAAATGAATTCTAAAGATATTAGAGCATGCCCCTATATGCTAGACACTTAAACTTACTAAGCTCTCGAAGAATTGAGGCAGTAATAAATGTTTGGTCTTTTGGTAATGATTGCGTCATGGTGGTAAGCCTGAGGGTGATAATCAAGAAAGCATATGAGCAGCGTGACTGGCAATTCAAAAAGAAGAAATGACAAGAGGCAGCGTAATATGCTATTTATGTATTTCTTATGGCGTAGCGAGGCCGTATAATAGCCTGAGCTCGAAGAGGGGGACGCTGAGCACTGTCCAGGCTAATAAGCTTTCAGGGGTCCCTGACCTTGAGGCTACGTTTGTACCGACATTCCATCACTGTAATCCCATCTTTTGCACCCAATAATGAGACACCCCAGTCCTTCTTCCATTTCCCGATGTCCCCGTGAGGGACATTGTAGGCACAGCTGTCATTTGGAAAGCCACCGAACATTCTGAGAAACGCAGAGCCTCTCTCTGCCGATTCTTTGTCTCTTAGATATCCTCCTTCCGAGGGGAGATTGAAACTTACTATATTGTCCAGGAGCGTAGCCAGCAAAAGAAGCTGGTAAATATAACACCATGTAGTCATATCTACTGAGAAGAATGAGCAAGTTAAAGCATAAGTTTGACCTGTATCACGAATCCCCGAAGGTTTCTAGACATGAGGCTGTACGTCCTTTTAGATAACTGTCCAGAGAGAGTTCGAAGCACCGCAAGCACCGCAAGCACCACGTCCAACCCCCTCTCTCCCTCAGTCATAACACAACGTTCAAGTGGATTTGTACCTCGTACAGACCAATTGTACCTGGCGGTGAGGGTCTGGAGTGACCAATCTGCAGCTTTTCAACAATTCAGTCCAGGGCTCCTGACCATGAGGCTACACATCTATGTAACTACTTTTGTCTCGCCGCCAGCCACTAACATGGATCTCTGACCCGGTATGCCTCATTGCCTCATCGTCTGAGAGCCCACAGAGCTAACGAACTTTCAGGGGTTCCCGACCATGAGGCTGCATATCACCACCAACACCTCAGATGCATCTGCTGTCTGCAGCCATATCACACCACCCACTTCAATGCCAACTGTCAAGGACTGCTAAGTGCAACCAACAGTACCCCATTACTGCGGCAACATCAAATGGCGCACGTTTGGCAGCGAAGTCCACCCCCCTCTCGGGTTCGAAGCATTAAGTCCAAAGTACATATGCTTCATCTCGTCAAATAATCCAATGATAACATCCTCATCTCGAGGAACAATATGCGAGTTTTTGGCACTCTTGCATGAGACAAGTGTCATGCAGCTGTTCTCCCGCAGGTCCCATCGGGAAACCGGTTCTTGAATAATATCTGTAGATAGCCACTTGAACTTGTTGATACGGTGCAGGTCCTTGATGTGATGGTGCAGTCTTCCAGGTAAACGGAAGCCTTTCCCATTAATAATACCTTGTTTCTCTATGCTCTGTTAGTCTCACTCTTGTTCTGCATATAAACTTGCCTACCAAGCTCATCAAATACTTCTTTAGTCATAAGAGTGAACGCCATTTTTGGTTCGAATTTTAAGTAACACGTTTGAGACTACCGGTTGAGAGAATGATGTAGATACGTCTCACAACACGTCGGTTGGGGCAACGCCCTTCTGTTGTAGATGAGCGGCCCCTGCACTACAGAGCTGAGTGACCGAAGGGCCAAGAGCGCATCAACGGCAGCGTTCCCCGGCTCTGACAAGGGTGAGTCCGAACTATCAGCGGCAGGGTTGTAAGCCACCAAGGGCGTGGATCGACGTGCGGGTCCGAGGGGGCGTGCAAGGACTCTTTATTTAGTGCGATTCTCTCAACTGCAAGCCTCGTCATCTCCATCGACAACATGGTTGCTTGTTCCATGTTTCAGCAGCTTCAGGTAGAAAGGATTTGCCCATAATTGGCTGACGGGTCAATGGAGCATCTGTCACAAATACTGGCCGTCCCCCGACCTTCTTTCGTCTTGATCTTTCTCCATCCTCTCCTCGTTGCCATGAATATCAGCCATCAACCTCTGTCTTCGACTAGACTGCTCATCAATCTACAGTATGAGTGTCATTCAGAACCCTACTGTTCTGTGTGAACTCGAACGGCACATAATAACCATCAACCTTATTTCATTCCTCGGTCCCGATTCAGACTCAATTCGCACCCTTATCGGCTTGATGAGGTCTGATACTTACCAGTTTGCTGCCTATATTCGGGATGTGATCTACCTCGAGATGGATGTTCCTCCTCAAAATGGGGGGCGCACAAACGACGATCTAAAGGCCGACATCCAAGAACTTTTGGTGAAACGGCAATCCCGCCAAGGCAATCCCTTCTCAACCTTACAACCTAGGTGCCCAGAATCACCCGCTGAGGAAGCATATGTTCTTTGTGCCATAAACCACCGACTCAATCTTCAGATATCCAACCCGTTCGCCGACACACGAACAAAGCTTATCGTTGCTTGTGGCGTTGCTTTGTCACAACGCGGCCAACTCATTGCCTACGACGAAAGGTGTTCACTTGCACAACACTGTTGGCGAGTACTTGATGACCTGGAAAGATTTCTACATGCTCCTATCCAGCCAAACAAAGAGTTGAAGGAGGTCCTCAGCGGCATAAAGCGAATCGAACACAAGTTGAATGTCGGATTCGAAGATGTCTACAAACAACTCTTAGACATACGTGCAGACCTCACTGTAATTGAGAATCAACAAGGCCAAATTCGCATGATGTTGGTCGATCTCAGCAGCAAAGAGGGTTCCGTCGGCTCTTGCCAACAAACGGCTGACATTGACCCTCCTCGCACGCCAGACGATGGACAACAAGTTCATTTTAGCCAGTTACTCAATATCCCATTGAGATTACCGGATTCGAGTCACCAGCTACACGAAGCTCCGCCCATGAAGCGCACTCCAATTGAACAGCCAGCCAAGTTCGACTGATCATACTGCAATAAACAATTTCCACTCTCTCAACTACTGGCGGCAGGAACTACCCGAAGCTGGTGCTAGCTAATAATTCGGCTGTGGAGAGCAAATGTTCTTTTCTTTTGCATGGAGAGTCCAGTCCTTATTGTTTTATTCTTCATGTCGGTCTTTATTGCCACCATACAATCTTTTCGCTAATCTGCCTATTATTCTCATTTCTTTCTCGCTGGCTTTAATGTCGTACTTTCTACTTATTAATAAAGATCTGTTCGGCCTTTATGAAGGAGTGGATATAAATGGAACCACTTGTAATTTTTCATGAATTGAATAATTCCACAGAGCGAATAGTAAGACATGATCGTCCGTTTTTCCTTTCCTCTTTTTCTCGAGGACTGCAAAGCCGGCAAAGTCTGTATTCACTGCCCATATCTGACATTCGTGTCTTACAATCCCGGCACCATTTCGAAGGTACGCGATTGCCAATTGCATGCTGCCACTCGGACCTTTTATCTCTCGTAATTTTTAATTGTGTCATTTGATCCTCTATAGTAGAATCATTTGACTGGAGGTTGTTGTCAGGCTGGAGAGGTATTTCATTGCCTTCTTTCTGTTGTTGGCCTAATCTGGGACTCTTCTGCGATTCGGGTTGCAGATCCGTATTTGAGCGTCTCTTGCGTGGAAAAGGATTTGGCTGAAGGGTGTTCATTGCTTGAGCTAATGTAAAAGGGGACGGCTTTTATTGTGAAGTATGTATAGAGAAAGTCAAAAGTAAACGTAGGAACTGCAATATCTAAATAGATATCTATCCTGCCAATTACTTCCATGTCCCCGTCTTTTTAATGAACTTTCTACCATGCATGGGATATAAATGGGGCATGGTGCTTGACGACTCGCGCAAGGTCGGCACAGAAGCCTTGACTCGTCATCTCATAAAGCCAACCGTCGATGCCAACCATTTCATTTCGAACCCAGGCGTGACATAGACAAGAAATTCTTCCCTGCTAGCCGTAGGCTTACATATACTCAGATATTTTCCCCACTGCACCAGCGTTGGCTGTTCGAGTTTTCCCATAGTGTCTAAATAATATCAGAACATGACTCAATTCAAACCTTAATGTGTCTTACCTTTAGATACTTTTCCCTTATGGAAGACACGCATACATAGGGACCCCCCCCAGACAAAGTCAATGGAAGGGTTGGGATCCGCCGTAGTGCAAGGTTGACAGAGATGTAGCTTACAGTACCTGCACTCCCAGAACATCCAGTGAGGGCCAGAGCGGCAGTGCTGGCAGATCCACTGGACTAAAGTGGTATCTGACTTTATCATTTGGAATTCGTGAGCACAAGCGTTGGACATTTTGTGGTGAGTTGCTGCGGTTCTGTTAGAGTTATTCCAGTTTAGGATTATAGAGGATACAATAGTAAGCAAAATGATTCAAGATATAAGAGACAATCAGGGTCTTAAATATTTCTCTGACTGGAACAACCCCGAGTAATAGCCTGGAGAATTCACTGATGGTCTCATATGAAGAAGGTTTGCACAAGCACGAGGAATCGAAGGTTGTGACAGGGTTTATTTGCCAGGACTTTCCACGCTTAAGGGGCGTGGATGCCGTTATCTCATCTGCTAAAGGCAACCCATGGATCCTCTATACCCCCCGACGAGTCCAGGGGATCCACAGGAATCGGTATTGTTGGTAGCCTCATCTTTACAAGTGAACGGCTAGCCCCTCCCTGCCAACACCATTCATCAACTATAACCCCGGTAAGTATGATTTTACTGGCATCCTTAACGACGACAACATCCGTTTCTGAATTCCCGTTATCACACAACTCATTCGTTGCCTTATTAAATCCCGTAATTTTAAAATGACGACAGGAATAGAGATTATAGGTGCAGTGGTTTTCGGAGTCTTGTATCTCGGCATGGCCATAAGCAATGTTTCTGTTTTTGGCCCAGATTTGAGGATCATGCACCATGAGGTAAATGTGGTAAACCTTCCATGGGCTTAGTTCAGTGATGTTTGCGTCTTGATGTTGTTAGTAGATGCCAACCCGGACGCGTATATTACATACCGTCTAGTTGCTTTCTGGTCTTCTTTAACACAAAATAAAGATGGTAAACCAAGGCCGCCATGGCAATCAAGGAAGATAGCAAGGCTGCTGTACAAATGGACAGCGCGAGAACGGCCCCTCTCATGATGGTCTAGGTCTTGGTGAAGGCTTTGGACAACCTGTTGTGTCGTATGCGCCGCAACCAAAGGCTTGCAAGGCCTGAGAAGAGATCATGAAGTGGCTGTTCGGAAAGGAAGGCTTGAATTGCGGAGCGCTTTGCGAACCAGTGTCGGTGAGGCCTGCAAGTAGTTGCCTTGTCGGGTTGCACATTCCTTTAAGTATTGATATGCTCTACAGGTTCAAGGATGATATGCTTGTTTCTTTCAGTTCTGATCTCGTAACGAATACAATATTCCTGGGTGGGTGACAGCACCAACAGCGATTGATGCGATCGCTTCTTAAACACACGCCCCCATTATAGCGCCGGAATGTGTGGCAGCATTCCCGAGCGGAGATGGGCACAAGGGCATCCAGGTTCTTAGCGCATAAAGCTAGTCCAAAAGAAACGATACCTGAATCGCTGAACTTGGTATAGTTCACGCTTATCTTTTTGTATCTCGCCTTGGCTCCTTGCCTACCGTTTGGCTGACCGATCGAGTTCAGGAGACGTGACTGCAGCCAAGCTGTGCCGTGCACCAGGGTCTATTTATGGGCCTGGGAAAACGCGGATGCAACCAACAAGAGCTGGAGAGCCAGGCCCCTGCATCCTTCGACTTCACGCTAGTACGATAGCAAATCTTGACCTTCCTGTTATCCGCAGATATTGAACTTGTTTTTCGTTATCTCTTCTCTCCTGTGAAACTGGCTAGCCGAACTTAAATAGCACAACAGTTTCTCACTTCATTTAGCAGCACATTGCTCGCACTTCTGTTACGCAACTACTTTGAACATCATGTCCAAGCCGCAGCATCCCGAGGTTTGTACAACCTAATTTCGCCAAGGTATGGAGCTAATAGCCCCGCAGTTCCCACAGGGACAACGCAACGACAGCCATCCATGCACCGAGGAAGATGACATACTTTGGATGCGAACTCGCGATAGCAACGTGGGGTTGAAGGCAAAAACTTTCAGGCAAAAACAAACAGAGAGAGAGCCGGCAGCGAAAGGTCAGGGATGGCGAAAATTGAAAGCATAGATCAATCCTGCACTTAGCTAAAAAGAATCAAGTACCTACATTGTTATGTGGGTTTTGTCCATATGCTCTGGCGAATCATTCTTGTGTCTGGATCGCCATCGCTAGTCCAGATTGGACGATCCTGAAATAGACAATTTAGGCTTAGCGTCAGAAGATTTCACACTTGACACAACTTCAGGAACTTGACATGGACCTAACTGTCTCAATCACATACAATCGTTCTGATGGATCCCAGAACACCAGAAATACCTCCAACAGAGGATGAACTACATTTCGTGTTTGAAGACCCTCTGCAGCCGACCTCAGTTAAGAGGCAACAACAGCCTGCATACACGATACCTCCGACTGAAGAGCAGTGGCGAAGCTGTAGGCTGGCATCTGGACTGGCCAACCCCCAGACCATGCTGAATAAAATAAGGAACTTGGAAAGTTTGTATCAACGTGAGTTGAAAAACTGGGAAAAAATTATTGTTGTTGCTGTGGCGGCGGTCGACTTGGACAGAGAGCAAAACGAGGACAACTTGAAGTACGGCAAGGCTTATGACAGCCCTATGAGTTCCATCACCTACCGCAAAGACAGAGCTGCAGTGCTTAACTTGATAAAGCTCCTTGATCGAATTTACAACAGCTTAGAACACCGGGCCTTTGAACTTTTGGTAATTTGGGGTTCGTATAGTAACTTCCTCTCCCAACTGGCGGTCTTATTCAAACTTTTGTTAGATATACCTTTAACAAAGCTCCGTAAATGGACGTCAAGGACCTTCGACGAGTTTTTGTCTGGCCTGCCAGAAATTTCCTTCAGGCCCATGAAAGAGGAGCAAGCTTCTCTAGCCCTTTATATTCCCTTTCTAGTCCATCTACTACGACCTCAATATACCTTGGCTATTATTCAGAAGGCCCTCAAGACGAGAACTTTAACCCAGCGGGACTTGGATCGATTCAAAGAAAGTTATAGAACTGGCCAATGCCCACCTACCCTTCTCAGCACTTTGGGTGACTTCCGGACTCCACATTGCAAGCTCGACGCAACTTCATCGCAGCCGTCACAACAGCTGCTAACCTCAAATGAAGATGACCCCGAGTTAAAAGGCGCTCTCCACCTCGACAAGATGTTTCCGGTTGTTATTAACATACACATTGAGGGCTATACTACGTTTAATATCTCACAAGAATTGCGGCGAAATGCATCACGGGCCCACAAGAAACAAGAACTTTGCAACAAGATCGAAAAAAAGAATACCTGCATATCTCAATATGAGTGGTCCGACAGGTTCCACTTGCCTGTAGCTAATCAGGCTATTGATGATTTGGTACGTATTTTTAGAACGAAATCCTCGGGAACAAGACTAAGTTAAATAGGTGCACGCCGGGATCTTACAACAAACCGATGTCTTAAGGCAAAAGGCCTACCTCCAACATCGCGGCCACCTCCGGGTTGAGACCGATAGTTTACAAATAATCATACCGACCACACCACCAGAAGAATTCTCATATGTATCATTAAGTAGCTCAGAGCTCAGCACCTCAAAGTTCGAACATAGAATTGCTTGGAAGGCTGACCGAGGGCTACTACTCAAGCGAGGTACCATGCTATCAACCAAAGGGAACATATTCTTCATTTCAATTGTTATGCCACTGAGCCCAGAGCAAGAGTAAATTCTGATCTCTATAATACAATCCCCCCACTTGTCACTTGGAATTGGCCTTTCCCTCTATTGGTTTATACACGTCGTCGTTCGTCTTGATTTCATTAGAAGTGACAACTTCTGTCTCATTGGGCTGATCCACTGGGGAAAATTAGGTTCCAGTAAGGTAAAGGCACAGTATTCTTACCTTGCACTGACTGTCCACTACCTGCCGTATTGTCCATAATTGGTGATAGGTTCTAGGTTCGTGATGTATTTAATAAGAATGGCGAACGACATAGCATGATGCATGCTAGACATTTATATACAGCTGGAGTTGGTTTCCGCCGGATATGGTATTGGTATCGACGGCCAGAACTGTGGCCTGCAGGCCTAGAAGTCTACGTGACGCAACGCAATTCATATCGATGTACCGTGAAAAGGACATGCGTGTTTTCTTCCCCGCCAGCTTCCTAGCCGCCTAGTCTACATAACTGGCCCGGATGAGAGCCGTCTCGGGATTGTTAGTAGAGGCCTGTGCATTGCATTAGGGATTGAGGTCATACAGTAGTAGCTAGAGATGAAGATTTGTCTTGCTGTGTGACTTGCTGGTGACTTGCTGTTGATTGAAGTACAACGTTGCTAATTGGGAGCCTTTATTACGTTCTAATTCAACACAATATTTACTACTACAAGCATGGAATTCATATGGCTCTGAGCAGCTTCCTGCACTTAAGCTATGCTCATCAGTCTCTATATTCATCCCGAAGTATTCAGGGAACAGCGTAGGACCAGATATTGCCTAATGCACTCTACACCAAAAGGTGCAATTCCAGGATATGAGGTGCATTTTTAGCTTGATTTCGATTCTAGGACATTGGGCATGTCTAGTGGGACCCATAGAGAGGACCCGGTTGCGCCTCGGTAATAACATATAGACGCATAACCGGACACCGCTATATCCAAGCATTCTATTAACGGGGATAACGTCGTTTTGTGCGGGGTTGGAGATGCTCGGCTCAGCTTGGTTTTTGCCTTTAACATCATTCCGCTTCTTGCCAAATGTCTGATTCAATCCTTGACTGCGATGTGTGCGCCCAGAAAATTCCTGCCTCCAACCTACATTGGCATGTCAAAATTCATGAGGTAGTCTAAATCTTGTCATTATCGATTCGTTCTAACGAATAGGTTCAGTCGCAACTATCTTCATTACAGCACAAGCTTCAGGCATACAGAGCTTCAAAAGAGCGGTTCACTTGCTGCAGCCACAACTTCAAGCGTAGCCAGGACTTAGAACGACACAAAGACACGCGTGAGTTTCCAGCCCTCCGGTAGCTCATTAAGCCAACGTTCATAGATACCAAAATTGATCGTATTTGCCCCTTCTGTGCGAATAAATTCGTCAAACTCAGTACATATCTCAATCACGAATGCAAAGGCCCATTAAACGAGCGACGACAGCATACACGGCATGTGCGCCAGTTGGAGAGGAAGAAAAGGCAGAATGGCACAGATGGGATACATAACGTTCAAGATGTTTCGCCTCCCCAGGAAAGCGATTCCATAAGCGCTCTAGCACCGCAACTTCCAAATGAAGCTATTCTAGAAAACTTAGATGCCACAACGAGTGGTCAACCTCCCAAGAAGCCTCCAGTTCCCTATGAATCACCGTGGGAGAATAACCAGTCTGTTAGATGGAACGAAATCGAAAACACAGTGCTTGATGGCGCGATCTTAGGTCAAGTTCTGCAAGAGTTGTGTCACAGTGGCTGAGGGTTTGTTTTGGGCAATTCAAAGACGTATCCTGTTGCCGTACCTTGTGTGTCCTCGACTGTGAATGCAAGTCGGGGATGCATGATCACCCTTGCAATTGTTAGTGTGGAATTAAGCACGAGATAGAGGTGACTTACATGCCACCAATGTCTAAATTAATCCTGAATTCGTTCAGTCCATGCAATTGAATGTATGGGATTTGTGATAGGCGGTTAGCTGCTGCAACTCCTTCAAATGTTCTGGTGTGGGATTTATGAGCAAATTCCAGCCGAGTTCCACGAGGCCACATATAAATGATGGTGCGATGGTCTTGGTCGGGTTCGGTCGTGTGCGCATAGTATTTTCCTCTGTCTCGACCCAAGACGTAGTAAGTCTTGAATTTGCCAGCAAGGAAAGGGTTGATGATGCTGCGGGCGCGCTAAAGATATCAGCCAAAGTGGGTAAGACAAAGACAGATATGTATACCTGGTCTTTCAAGGCAAGGGAGGTAAGGTCGGCCATGCCCTTTAGAGTGAGGGCCTCGTGGCCTGAGGTCGCAGCTAAGTTGCCAATCTCAGCATCTTCTTGGTAGTAGATGCCGTGCTCACGGTAGAAATCGAGCGCGTTTTCCTGGGTGATCGTGGAGGATATTTGAGTTTCATGAAAAAGTGTGTCGTCTGCTGAGGTTGCCATCCTGAAAGGTCAAGAATTTGACACGACTCTCAGGAGGTTGAAGATGACGTTGGGCGGATCGTAGTCTAGCTGGAAGCTTTGCTGCGGGACTCGCGAGGGGCAAGATGCAATTAGACGAAGTTTGACAGTGCCACATGATGTCGGCCTTCGCCCCAATCCCCCCACTTCTCTTCCTCGTCTTATTCGGTAGCATGTTTTTGGTGCCCAACGATAAGATCAAAAAGGCTACCCAGGTGGTCTAAAAACTTCGTGCTCTCATACACTTCATTCTCCAAAACTCGTTCTCCCTACGGCAAGCTATGGCTGACTGCGATCTTTGTAATAAAGGCATTGTCCCTGCTACCGGCCAGATATGCCCCAATTGCGGTGAAAAGAAGTAGCAAGTATATTAGGTAGGCCGTGTCGTGTATCAGGTAATATTCTCTGACGATCATGCGTTTTAGAACCTAAGGGTGGCTGCCAAAATGACCTGGGTTTTTATTCTTCCCCAAAGCCTCGGACAACTAACACTCGGAGACGAAGGAGGAGAGGGAAGCCCTTAGCAAGTTGCTCCAAGTCTTTCAAAATAAATGGCATGCTGACTCTTGACAGCAAGTAATGGGGAGATTTCAAACTCTGAAAGTTAGGCATGGAATATCTCGCGACAGGAAATTTGTGAAAATTTACGGGAATAACATTATGTACGAGATCACATGTGAAGGATCTATGGAGATAGCGGAAGTATTACTTTTTTGCGCAATCCAGGATCGAAAAATTAAGAGATCGAGCATACCGGGAATCAAATGAAGAAGAAAGCCAGCCACTCGACGCTTGACTTCACCACACTGCAAAGTGAGGAATTCATGGAGATAGTGGAAGCGTGACTAATTGAGGTATTTTGCTTAACATCATTATGGTGTGATCACCGTCACAATCCGACTATACCCGATTCTAAGCGTGAGTGGAACGACTCCTTTATCGATAACATCTCATCTAAATTGGAATCCTCGATACCTGAAGAGGCGAAGGTAGCATGGAGTATCTTACATCGTTAAGTAAAGGGAAGCACCTTTAACTATATTATAGTGTATAAGTACCTAGCGGTAGTTAACAAGCCCGAGGTCGAAAAATTCAGGCAGGATATTCTCAGTGACGTAGTGCGCTTAGCTTGGTAAGATCAACATGTTATCGATAAGATCATCTGGCACGTGACCTGAGGATGAACAGCCACAGGAACTGAATCCCCTTGTCGAGAGACTCCGAGACATACAATACTGGTCAATCATATTAATTTCCTCACATGTAGAGAGGGATTACGACGATAATTTCCAACTGCTATTCATCAGCTCCAGGCCTCACTGAATCTGCAACTAATAAAGGCAACTGCATTGTGGCGGCGCATCCGGCTGCTACCCTCTTCTCAAGTATCTGCCTACAGGCAGAAGTGCATTCTGCAACCCCGCACATGAAAGCTTTTGTAGCAGACCGTGCATATCTGTATAGAGTTGAAAATGTGTATAAATACCCCGAGAAACATCATTGTTAAGCTATGCTTCTCCCAAGCAAAGACATCTTATTAACCATAAGTATCATTTTTTAAAATCACCTGTAAGTTACATGTGTTTAATTATTTATCTTTCTGACCCTTATCCCCCAGCGAAAGGAAACTACTTCTCCATTACGCAACATGTGTATCAAAGCAGCACCTGCCACAGTCTACCGGAAGTGCGGTCACCGATCTGAGGGCGTGGAAAGAATATACCAGTGCGAGAGCGCTCCGAACGGCCCGACGTGTAAGAATCCACCCTACAGTCACTCAATTTCCGACAACAGAGTGAACAAATGGTGCGATGACTGTGTCGCGGCAGGCAAAGGAACGAACTAGGAGTGGAAAGCTAATGCGGGGTTTATGCAATGTATCAGGATATCATGTCAAGTAAATACCGAGTATTGCATAACTGAAGTGGCTCCTCTATTAATACGCTGTCACCTTTGTTCTGTCTTACCGCTTCTCTACGTGCACCACGAAGTATTATGTCTATCATATTGCCTTTCCTAAATGTCCCCAAGGAGCTCCTTAGCACTGGGTCATCTCAAGGGAGGACCTATGGCATTGACAAGGATATTGTTGTGAAAGTTCCATTCCAGTATGAAGTTTCCCCAGGCATACCCTTATCTCATTGCTGGGACCTTTCTATCAGAAGCTTCATTGCCATGGAGAAGGAAATGGCGGTCTATGACGCACTGCAAGTCAAACCTCACCGCAACTTTGTCAAAAGACTTGAACCTAGCAGCGCCAACTGTTTATTTCTCGAAAGACTCGATCCCTTGGAGAAAGTTTGGTCAGTTGCAAGGCCTATGGATCGAAACAGATGGATTTTAGAGTTGCTTGATGCTGTTAGCTGGCTAGAAAGCATCGGCTTTATCAATGGAGATCTTGCGGTACGAAATCTTGGTGTTGACAAGGCTGGCACATTGAAGGTCTTTGACTTTGGCTCAAGTTCATTCTCTGATACAGAGAATGATGTGATAGCGGATCACTTTGACTTGGCAACATGCCTGCATTTCATTCTTTCAGGAATAGATCCTTTTGCTGGTGTCCAGTCGCATTCAGACGCTATCCGGACAAGGAATGTATTAAAGGCTGGCCAATGGACTATTGCAGAAGATGCTGAGGTTATCGGGGATATTATCCAGGACGGGTGGACCGGGAGGACTGGAGCCAAACATTTCAAAGGCATACTCAACGAAGTCACTAGGAGACTGGGCACTACGAAACTGCCTCCAGACTCCTTGTCTGTTAGCACAGATTATGACAACCTTCAGCTGCGCTGTCAAGATTGGTTGCGTGACAATCCGAGGAACCCACTCTGGAAGAAGCTCGATGAGTATCTCGTGGCGTGCAAAGATGCAGGACATGAGAGAGACTTAGACGACTTACGCTAGCAAGTCGGGTCAGTTGATGTTATCGGACAACACCCTCAATCTAGATAATAGAATAGTGGATATCGCAAAGAAGAAGACCAATTTGAGGTTTATATGTTTTGCTTGTTGAAATATGCTTCTGCTGGGGACGCTTTCCTGACTCTGGAACATGATGTCTCGTCCTTCCTTATGCTTTCTGGTCACGGCCAAGTCGCACGACGCGCTGACATGCCTCTGAAGAGCTTCGCTTCCGTGATCCGCTGAACGGCCATAAATTCGGGCAGCTGTAGTTACAATCCGCGCCGACACGGGAAAAGAGGGAGTATTGGATGGTCCAGCAGAAGCTACTCTCACACGTTGGAAGGTCATAGAGATGTATGCAAAAGGCAGTTGTGAGCAGCGTGTATGGTAGGGACGAGAGACCGGGCAAATTCGCAGACCCTTAGCTTTTACTCTCATAGACACTATCGACATGCCTGCCAATTTGACCTCTTCGTTCGTGCTCGTAGAGAATTCCTCATGCAGGTTGCTGTCCTCTGTGCACCATCGACGGAATACGATGTGGCGGATCACACGAAAGATAATTTTCATGCTGGCACGGCAATGCTAAAGAATTAACTACGCTTGCCCAAAGGCACTATTGGTTGGGGGTGAGGCCGACTGATCGTGAGGAAAAGGCTCTTTTTGCTTTGAGACACGTGTGTCATGAGTTCTGAGATTATCAAAGAAGTTTTGGTTTAGAGTGGCTGATAAAAGTTAAGAAAGGTTTACCATTCTCGAGCACCATGATAATCCGAGTAACCTAGCTTAGAAGAAGCTCGAAGAGCACCTGATATCAGCGGTAATCGGTTGGTAAGGGTCATTGGCAATAATTATAGGAAAGTCCATCTGTTGATGTCCTCATCTATGTTCCTTCTGTGACATAATATCCCAATGTTGCTTTACGCCGCTCTCTGTGCGATTCAATCTGTTTGCAATCTGATAGTCCGATGGCTTGCCTCCGGTCCTCTTCTGGGTGCCCTTAAGTGCCCGAAGGAGCTTCTCTTCCTTCTCAGTCCACCTGCGACGTTGCGTACTTCTTTGTCGGGAACCTCGGGGCAGTGAGAGGGTGAGCTCGGTTTCGCTGTCACTATCATCAAAGCTGGAACCGATGCTTGAGCTATCGTCGCCGCTACCATCGCCCACTCCATCCGCAGCCACATGTATGGTGTCAGACATAGACTGGACGCTGACGTCTGTTTTTAGGTTATGTGGTTGGTCCTGGCACAGCTTGGCTCCTATGATGGTGATTGTCTTCTGGGCATGAAGTAGCGCTGAAATAGCCTTCTCGACTGACGCTGATGTGAGCTTTAGTCGTTTCGATAAGTGGCAGACATCTGAGCTAGAAAGACTTGCGCCGCCCTCTGAAAACGGACGTTTCATCGATGAGGATATAACCGAACTGAGCTCCGTTGTGATGCTAGGCTCCGTTGCGATGCTAGGCTCCGTTGCGATGCTAGGCTCCGTTGCGATGCTGGATTCTGTGGCGCCAGGCAGCATACTATTTGCTGCTGCTGCAACGGCGCGCAACTTTATATCATCCAGGTTGACTCGCCCGTTGCCTGGGGTAGAGGACGAGGGCTCCTGACACTCAGATACTGGACAGTTCCCTTCAAATAGCGCAGCGTGGGATATAGCATCAGATACATCTAAATCAGCTATCTGGGGGCTGGTATCTTGCATGTTATCTTTTCTGTGAATAAAGGCATCTTATAGTTGTTAGTGATATTCTTATACTCTTTGATATGGATATATTTACCTTGATTTCTGCAAAATCGGGTTTGGCAATGTGGTGAGGTTGCTAAAGGTGTACTGATGCTCGAGATAGTTGATGGAGTGGTCTTTGTATCTGGTGACCCAGTGTATTCGGCTGAACTAATCTCTGTATTGCTCCCTTCTTCAGAGGTATTGATATTATAAGCTTCTCGCTCAATGTTCAGCTCGGAGGTTAAAGGCATTGTGGCAATTGCCGCTGGAAGTCTTTGTCTTAGCTCATCATCTTTATACCGATAACCATGGCAGCTGAGATCCCGGCTGGTGTATTGGGGGTCGATAGTAGAGTCTATAAGACGTTAGTAGTGGTCGTTATGATCTAAAGTATAGGTTATCCTAACCAGCACCAGTTACTGGATTTCCTGATGTAGACAAACAGTAATCCAAGCATTCCTCTGTAGTAGGAAAATCAAAATAAGGGTTTTCATCTATATTTGTGATAGTTACTGGAATAAATTTCTCATCAATATGAGAACATCTATGGCCAGCGACTGATGATAGTGGAGGGAGACTGCCAACACTTATAATGCTTGTCGGAGCAGGTGTGGAGCGTGCTATTAAATGCTTTTTCTGTCTCTGCTTGGCTTGCTTAGGATGATAAGGCTTGAATTTGAGGTCCATCTCAAATGAATGAATGACAGTGTCCCTTATGTGAATAAATAAGGCACTTGATAATCATAAAGAAAAGAATTTGTGAGAGGTTGAAAGGCCAGGTTAGGAGGAGACCCTCCATTTATACCCCGAGACCCAGCCTCCTCCCCCGTCGCGCTATTAGCGAAGCGGGAAGGAGATAAACTGAGATGTGCGGCTCGGGAAACATAATTATGCCGAGATGAAATTTCGTTCGGAGCTTGTTGGATGTCTTGAATCATGGGATTGGTCCCCGTCCTTCTTGTCTCCAGTCTGTTGGTTAAATGTTATCCCAGGAAAGGATCATATAATCGCCTTAACCTCGTTAGCGCATACAACATGAGGCCATAAGATGATCAGGAGGCCATCTGAATCACTCCTTATTGGCGAAATTGACCGGAAGTGAGCCCATCCGAAGGCTTATGCGGTGTGACGGCTGGGAGGCAGACTATACTCGCCTCTCAGCTGCGTACACTTATGCGATGTGATGACCAGGAAGTCGGCCTCTGTAGTCTGTTGGTCAGATTGTCCGAAGCCGTGGCCGTCTCACGAGCAGGCATAATACGAGGCCAAAGATGATCAGGAGGCCATCTGAATAACTCCTCATTGGTGAGATCAACTGGAAGCGAGCCCATCCAAACGCTTATGCAGCTTGAGGCCTTGCCCATTGCAGCTGCGGTCCAAGCTTGCAGAGAGTTGAGGTCAACAGTGACTCGAATTGCCATATGGAGTAATTAACTGTAACCAAATAACCCCCCTATTCCTGTTGAGGGAATTTCGGGAGGTCTAGACCAGTGCGCTCGCTGCGTTGCAACTTCACACCGCATAGCCTAAAGCCCTTCGAGGCATACTTGGATGCCGATACTTGATCAGGAAATTTCAGGAGGTCAAGACCATGCCCTGTTTTGCGACTTTACCACACCACTTTGATACTCTTCAAGGCAGACTCGAATTACCAAGTCGAGTAAAGTTCGCGAGTATGCAATGCCCCCCCCCCTCCCTGCGCATTGACGTGTCTAGTCCATCCTCATGGCCCTTTGAGGTAAATGTCGGGAAGCCTGAATCGTCTCATGTATTGCAACCCGACCACGACACGTCATCTCAGCCATTGTGTCCGAAGCAGACTTGCCTGAACTTCAAAGAGATTGGACCACGGCTTCTATCTCTGCGGCGAGGATCGATATTCTTTAACGAAAAGGGGAAATTTGGGCTTGGCTGATAAACGCACTTCTGTTTATGATGTGGCCATTGGATGAATGCTGAGTACGGCCTCTTGGGCCTCCATGGCGAGGCTCCTCCTCGAACGATCCATTTAGATAGGCGCTCCACTGGAGGGCATAGCACAGTGACTCTGTTCGGTGAAGGAAGTGTGCTGAGAGACGGGATGCTAGTGTTTCTGATACTGTAAAAGGCAATTTTTATTACTTAGATTGGTAATTCGGGCGATCTGGTGATCAAGGCAAGAGGCGGTTGGTGGAGGGGCGGAGTGGTTGTGAGATAGGTAGTGTGTATGGGTGCCAGGAAAACAGGAAAAATTCCTGCGACTGGGTGAAAGGATAAGAGGCCATAGATTATAGCCGCGAGTATGAAAGATGGGCTCTCTCTAGTCGTTATGAAGTGGGCGCAAAGAATGCTGTTCGCGGACAGCGAGACGAGATGTCGTTGTAGAGGAGACACGTGACGAGTGAGAAATGAAGGAGGCGGTTAAGCCTCAAGAGACTTGAGAGGTACATTTCGCGACATGGTGGGCGGCTAGCCACTTTATACGTGCTGGAAAAGCGGCACCAGCTGGCGTGGCATGGAATTTCCAATTTGAGTAAGTGACAAGAACAGGGGTGCAGGATGACAATTACCTGATATAGGCAAGCCGTGGTATTATATACTATAATATAAAAGCTTAATTAATAATAACTATACTATATTAAATACCTATATAAATTTAACTTTATAATAGTATACTATAAAGGCACTAATAATAGATATACTAAT